>VZTL01028855.1:0-13422 GCA_013400535.1 Scopus umbretta | reverse complement strand
GTTCCATTGGCTTTCCCTAACATTTTTAGGGCACAGTAGCTTGCGGATGCTCCGCACCGCAGTGGATCGTGCCGTCCACACTAATAAGCTGCTCCCGCTCTTAAAGGGGCCGCGGCATCTTTCTCATTTCCCAGGAACCCGCCAAAAAGAGGGGACTCCTGCCAGAGGAGGGGGCTCTAGGCTGACGGTGTCCTACCGCCAGGGATTCCCCAGCTTGAGGTGGCCTGGCAGGGGTCGATCCCTGCCACCCCCTGTATTGCAGGCTGCTTTAACCCCTTTTGCTCCCTTCGGAGTTTTAGGCCGACAGGAGAAGTTTCCGGAGAATAATCACAGCTGGTTCAGAGTAATTAAGAGCAGCTTTATCCCTAATTCTGGAAAAGACATTTACTCATACTGTTGCCTTTCCGTCCAGGCATTCCCCTGTTGTCCTCACCCATGCCGCATCCCTTCAGGTCTGACCTCTCTTCCTCCTCATCCCGTGTTACCTTTGCAGCAGTCCCAGTGCCAGTTTGGAAACTTGTGGGTACATGCACAGGACAAAAACTTTGCATGTGCACCCTGTCCTTCTGTTTGGATTAGACTGCTATTATTCCTCTTGTTTGAATACCATTTCATTGCTGCAAACTATTAAACTTGTTGACCCAACCCAGGCAAGGTTCGTATTTTCACCTGTGTGGTCTTCAGCCTTTCCTCACTCCAAAGTTGCCTTTCTGCTGTCAAAAAAGCCTGGCCATCCTTCTGTTTTAAAAAGACCCTGGAAATCCTTTCAGTTCTCTGCCTTGATTTCATGTGTAATCCGTGGACATGAACTGGCTTTGTATATCCGTATGTTATTGCTTTTGAGGGACTGAGCTGACTGAGAGTAAAAAAAGAGTTTTTCTTTGTTAAAATTATTAGTTAAAGCCAATTATGAAGTTAATTGTGCAGTAAAGCCCAGGAACTAAGTCCTTTCTCTCAGGCATGATTGTTATAAAGATATACTTTCAGGGCAAGACTTGCTGGATGCTACAAATTCTCTCTGGTTTTCAGAGTGCTCTCACATATGCCAAGAAAATATTTACCTGCTGAATTATTAGAAAACTTGGTGACTTCTGAGTGGAAACTGGTGGTCAAGAATTTCATCTTGGTTATGATCTGACACACTGCAGGTCTTGAAGCTTTTACCTTTCATACTGAAACAATGAACTTTGGGCTTCTGAACATTTCATGCCACAGGTGTTCTAACATGCAGTGAGTAAAATCGTAGAACAAGTCAGGATGGAAAGGTCTCATTTAGGTCAACTACCCTGCACAAAATGGACAACTTCAAAGCTAGAACTCGTTGCTCAGGGCCTTGTCCATATATCTTCTGAAGATCTCCAAGAATGGAGATTACTCAGCCTCTCTTGGCACTTCTTCCCAGTACTGAACCACCCTCACAGGAGAAACCAATTTTTCCTTACGTATAGCTGAAATTTTCCTTGGTGCAACCTGAATGTTACCTCTTGTCCTTCTGCTGTGCACCTGTGTAAGAACCTAGACATCACTTCTGTGGAGGAGCTGCTTCCTCTTTTCTGAATCGTGGCCATTCCCAGTCATCTCTGAAATTAGCAAGTAATTCCATAATTTCTGTCTGTATGAATTTTCCCTGTTGACAGATATCGAGAGTTATACTACCAAAATGTCCCCCAATTCATACAGTACTGGCAGTCAGATAAATTAATAAATATTTCTCATATCATTAAGTTCTACTAGCAGGCAACTTTACTCAAAGCTTGAAAATAAATTGAGTTGTTATTGAGGGGCTCTGTCAGGAGACTGACGATGCAGTTTCATGGGCCAGTTTAAAATACTGTTGTTTGCAAAAAAAGAGAGTCCTACCATATCCCATTTCTGTCCCTGGCCACTTATTCCAGTCCCCTTCATTGCACCAGCACTAGCATTCAGGATGTCACTTGCATCAGCTGGCTGATCTGAGTAGGACTGTCCTGGTGTCAGTGTGGTATGCAGGCATCTCAAGGTGTTTATGTGACTGTACTGACAGACTCCAAGCTCTGTTTTGTTTTCCTGGCCCTGGGTAACAGTGAGGGTTAGTCTCTCTGTGCCAGTGTATCCATATGTGGAACAGTGGTGATAATAGGAACCAATACCAATAACATATTGCGAGATCTTCAAATAAAGGTGGCAAGGAAATGTGAAGTGTTAGTACTTATACGGAAACAATCGCTTCTGGATTCTTTATAGACAAATGTGAAGACCCAGTTAATTTATAATCTAAGGGTGATTTAAAGGCTTGTAGAAATGGCAGGATGTTATAATTTTATAAATCAGGTTATGAATAATACTAATTTAAAATTGTAAGATACCAGAACAGTGTCACAATAAGTCCAGTATGAGTCTAATATTCAGAATAAAATGCATGAATTTATGCTTCTATATCTGTAGGTAAATATACAGATATTGATATCTGCTGTTTATTGAAAAGCCAAATATGACTGTTTTTTCTGATAGTTACAATGCCAGTTTTCTTACTTATATTGAGTTTTACCATACTTTGTTCTCAGCCTGCTTTTCTGGAAACAAAACATATTCTAGACAGCCTGTATGGGTATGTCTGTACACCATTATTCCTTAGTAATCTTTGGAATAGTTGATTATCTTCTGCCAAAATTAGGGGATCAAGTTCTCAAAGATAATTTGTTAATTTGATAATTTTCTCAAAATTATATTTTGATAATTTGATTATTATCTCTGATTTATCTTTTATAATTATCTCAAAGATAATTTGTTCTCTTATCTCAGATAAAAGGTTCCTAGAAACTTAATTTAAATGGTCAACCAGGAAAAAAAAAATTCCTGCAAGTGTCCCAAAAGAAGGCAAGGTTGCAAAGCTAACCTCATCAAAGATTCAGCACAAGTGAAGGGTCTTGTAAGTGCTCCAGCAGATTCAGTCAGAGTTCTTAGAACCTGGAACGACTACACAAAACAAATCCACAGGAAATTGGTTGTTGTTCTATCTGTAGAACTTGTTGGTTCCTGTGCTCATGTGAAAATGAAAAGGTGCTGACTTTTTTTTTTTTTTTTTTTAAAATAAAGCATTTCCAGCCTGCATAATTGTGGAGGAAAGCTTGACGAAGCTTGGTCTATGAAGTTTTGAAAACAAGAACATAATTAAAAACAATTGTAGGTACAAACAATCACAGTGCCCTCTTAAAAAGAGTTGCCGGTTTTCAGGAGTCTTACAGTTGAGGTTGCAATACCAACAATTTTTTATTAGGCACTTCATTTTTAATCTAGTTTCTGGAAACTCTTTATTACTTCTGGTAAAATTCCCACAGACTTTTTTTTCAAAGTATGAGAAATGTTAAATAGGGCAGAAAAGCCAATTATGACCTACTGTTTGAGCACCTTAGTATGCTTTTTGTTTTGCCTCTGCCATGGCTATGGTCATGGGAGGAATTAACAGAAGAAATTACTGTGACGTTTGAGATGACCTAGTAGGAGGTCCCCCTGCAGACGAATGGGACTAGAATGAGTCAGGCTGAGTTACTCCAGTGCAAAATGGAGTGGTTAATTTGGCCTGAGAATTAAACCTAATTTTGCTCTGAGACAGATCTAAAGCACTCACCCAGTTGTAGGCGGCCGTAGCCCTCTATAAAGGCAAAATGCTTTAAGCACCTTCACCTAGGTCTGCCAGAACTTATCTTACCATTGCCTAAGACCGGTACCACATAGGTAATTCTTTAATTATGTATAACAATTGTGACTGAAAAATCCTTCCAATCCATAGGTCAGTCTCACGATTACCAAAAGTATTTGCAGAAAGTACCAGGTCATCCTGTCCCCTCAGGTTATCTTCTTTCAGTGTCTTTGCTATGGGAGTAAGTCACAACTAAGTACGTGTTTTTCAGGTATTTTTTCCAGTTGGCTACTTTCACTTCCTACTCTGATCTATACACACGAATCCGCATGACCCAGTTCACTATCACCAAATAACTGTCATTATAACTCAGAGGACTAAAAAAATGTGCTTTTCTATGAAAAAAAAAAAAGAAAAAAAGACCCCTCACATTTTTAAAGGTCACCCCTGCAGGTCTGGGATTAGAAGTGCAGGGAGCAGGATGTGGGTGTACAGAGCTGCCCCCACTCCACCTATGGAGCTGCCAGTCTGACCCCTTCCCCTAGGACCAGGCTTCTCTGCTTAAGAGCCCAGCTGCTCCACAGGCTGGCTGTTCAATCGACAATGATCTCTAGTTTCAAGTATGACAACACCAACCTGCTCGCTCTCCATTCATCTGCAGGTGGGGGCAGCGGAAGAGAAAGGGAGGGAGAGAGCGAGAGAGGGAGGACACTGCAACCTACGTGAATAATTGATAGTGCAAGGAAAGGAGAGCAGCTGGGTTCCCTGTCTCCATCCGCTCACCAGCTGGGGATGAGAGAGCCTTGCTCAGGTAGGGGATGAACAGCTTAGCTGCTTTTATTCTCATCTTGCCTGCAATGCCAATTAAATATATTTTGCGTCTAAAAGGAATGGGAGCAAAGACAGCTGGGGGAGGGTTGATCCGGATCTTCTCTGCTGCTTGTGTGATGTTGTGTAATGGATGGACCTTGGGGCAGTTTCAGCCTCAGCAGGGAAAGTGACTGTATGCTTTTTTAAAATACATTATGCTATGTTACATTGTGTAGAGAAGCAGTTGGGGAGAGAGAGAGACAGTGGAGGTGGGGAGAACGGTTGTCTGTGTAGGAAATTAGACAAACTGAAGAGATGGAGGGGTGTGAAAAAGGGTCTGTCCAGACTCAAAGGAATCCCACCCTGAATCTATCAACCTTTGGTATAACATGATGAGTCCAAGTGGGCAGTGGGAGGTACTGTCTGTGCACACTCAGTACTATATTTAGAAGCTATGTGCATAGATCTGTGGAAACAGCTGATGTGAAAACATATATGCTGCTATCTGTGGGTACATCTATGAGTTTGTGATGACCGAGTGTAATACTGTAGTTATACATAAAAAAAAGACAGTTTCTGCCCTGAAGAGTTTACCATTGAAGGATATGCTGCTGTGTTTATGTGGTACTGCGCAGCTTCTGTGAAGCTTCTGATGTTCTTATGATGACTCAATTAATAAAATTGCAGACATCAATTTCTGTGTTACAGCTAATACAGACGTTTCGTATGTGAGCAAGATAAAATGCTAATGCAGTTACAAGAATGAAAAAATTCTGTAAAACAAAAACTGGGAGAACACAAAGCAAAAGGTATAAGACACCAATTACTGTAACACATATATTAACATACCTACAAAGAAACCTGAAAGAACAGAAACTTGTATGCCAGTCCCTAAAACACATAATAACTATAAAATAATGATGCATGCAAAAATATACAAATATATGGATTACAGTGCAAGACTATAAGTATACAGAATTAGTCATATAAGAGTGCAAGTATCAATAGAAACTGAATCTACTTAGTACAACTAAAGGCTTATATTAGGTGATATTGTTGCAGCAGCTGTGTAAATAGTAACAATTGTTAGCTTGATTATAAGTTGAGGAATGGTAAGCGGAAAGGGAGGGGCTGTGATTTGCTTACATGTGAAAGTGATTTATTAATCTGATTATTGCTAAAGGAAGCTAATTAGAACAGTAATTAGGGCATTAAATAATTGTTTGCTGGTGGTCTTGAGGGCTTTGTACACAACTGGAGTTGCACAGGTTAGGTAAAGCTGTGAGACAGTTAAATGAAAGCTGAGCCCAGTGTGGTTTTGTATGCGAACAAAGTTGGCTCTTGTCTGTGCTGGCGAGCTGCCAAAGAATGGCAGAAAGACCTGGGCCTCTCTGTATACTTTGCTTTCACCATGGCCAGGCTTGCTATTGCTGCTGATAATGACCCTGGGATGGGGGAGGGCAGTAGTTACTCTCTAGCAGCAGAAAATAATGTCTCTTCCTCCTTCCTGGATGCAGCAAAAGTGGTAAGCTTGGCTCTTTGCCTTGGCCCAGTCACATCTCTGCTCAGAGAACTGCTTGTGCAGATAGCAGCTGCTGTATTCAGTGCCCTGGACCCATCCGGGAGGCATCTGGGTTGGAGTGAGAAGGTGAGCTGTATGAGTTAGTCCATACCCCAGCATCAGAGCTGCGGGGCAGGGAGAAAGAGGTAGATGAGAGGAAATGGAAACACCTGGCCTCTATGCAAGTTCCTAAAACCAGCAAGTGGATCCCTTCTTTGTCCATTCAATGTTGTCACCTACCTTGATTGATTCCTTACAGTCTCTTTTCCCACCCACGGACCCTCAAAGCCCCCATAATAATTTCTACCCAGGTCTTTCATGAATAGAATTTATAAGAAGCATTTGGATGGAATTGCTGCACTCCTATCCCTAAAACTTTGATGTAGCTGCTTGCTTTCTCTATTTTTCTCTTTCCCCATCTATATCAGCTATCTCGTATTTTCTGTCTGGTGTCTCTGCATTCTGCTTTCACTCTTCCTTTGCATCTTTTCCTAGATCTCTGGCTCCTCTGTCAAATTCTGTCTCTCATTCTGTGTTTCCTACCGTCCCCTTGATGAGTTAGAACAAACCCAGTGTGAGGCTGACTCTTGGTGTCAGGTTGCAGCTGCTGCATTTATAGGCCTTGATGTAAAGAGGAATTTCATTCCACATCATCCTGTGGAATGAAATTTGGAATTGCAGGGTTAAAAAAAAAAAAAAAAAAAATGTTAAAAAAAAGNTGGGGGCGGGAGCCGGGGCTTTGCGGGGAGCCGGGAGGGAGCCGGTGCCCTTCTCCATGGCGAGGCAGGAGGCGAGGAGGCTCCCGAGGAGGGACGCCGGGAGCTGACGCCGCCGAGCAGGCCGGCATGTTTTCCCGGGAGCGCGGCTTCCCTGCCCCAGCCTGCGGAGGGTACGTACTGGTACCGCTACCGGTACCGGGCGGCCCCGCCTGGCGCCCTGCCGTTCCCCCGGCAGCCCGGGGACGGGGCAGGGGGCCGGCTGGAGGCCCTTGGGGCGAAGGGCTGGAGCGGCTCCCTCCCCCGGCGGCGGCCGTGTTGTGGGAGTCGGAGGACGCAGCCCTCGTGGGTTGCCTGAAAGAGCGGAGAGCCGGAGGAGAGGGACGGTGATGGCCCCGGCCCGGCTCTGGCTCTGGCGCCGGGGCCGGCCCCCCCTGGGCCCCGCTCTGGCCGGGAGGAGGCGGGCGAGTGAGGCTGGCGGGCCCTCCTCTCGCTGAAGGGGACGAGGGGGCGCTTGTGAGGCTCGCTTGCTTTTCCCGGGAGCGGGCGAGTTCTCCGGCTGGGACGTCTCAGGAGGTGGGGGTGCGTGGGGAGATGATTTTCCCTCGGGAGTTCTCCTTTCTCCTGCAGGAGAGGGGAAAGGTGGGAAGGGAGAGCTAGCTGGGCCGGAGCTCCCCAGCTGCCAGAAGAGGGGGTGCAGCTGGAAGTGAGGTTCCCAACTGCAAGTTCGAGTCTATGGGGCAGAAAAGTTTTGTGACCAGCTGAGAGCAAACTGCGTCTCATCTGTAGTAGTTGCTTCCTTTTTTCTAGTTCTGTCTTGGTAATTCCTCTTCTTGAATTTTAGGAATCTGTGTGTGAGGCAAAATTCAAAGCCGTGGTTTCTACGCGTACTGCTGTTAGTAGAATAAGGCTGTTTGTGTCGTGTTTTCAGTTGTCTTCACTGAATACCTAAAAATTTTATTTGGTAGAGCAAATATGCCTCTCAAAGGGAGAAGTAAGGGAGTGAAAGAGCAGAAGCTGTTGCTCAAGGGAAGTAAGTGGTTGCCCAGAATTTTCCTTACGAGCATTTCAGGGCTGTTCTTGTTGTTCACATTACCTTCAGTTCTCCTGAATCGCCTGTCCCTTCTAGTGAGTGATTTCAAAAACGTATCAGCATCTCCATTGCAAGAATCACTCATCAGGCTGGGATGCCAGTTATTGTACTGACGTTCCATAATTAGCTGCAAATTGTACCATGTTCTTTCTCCTATTGGAAGGCTTCCAGATTAGCAAAGTTTTTTTTTACAGTAGCTGTACACCTGCTTCCCTGTGAACTTTCAGGAAAATAGTTACCTGAGGATTTGGAGAGCTTGCCTCTTCATGGCGCAACAAATCCCCTTTACCTCTGCAATACTTATGAAAGGTGGATGAAAGGATGTATGAAATCTGTCAAGGCCAATTTATGTTTTTCTTGGAACAAATATTTGCATTGACTTGGTTATTGAACTGGCTCAGCTATCGCAGATGGGAATGATTTTGAGAGAGCTGTATAGAGAGATCCCAGGACTGAAATAGCAGCGGTTGCTGCCAGATGGGAATACAGGACATGAGCAGAGTTTTGTGTGTGGAGATAGTGGCTTAGAGGTCTGCATAGGTGCTTCTTGCACCGTTTCAGAATTGAGAATGGAGTCTTTAACAGTGGATCAGCAGTGCCTACTTTTAGTCTGGCTACCTTCTTGAAATTAATGCACCATTTACCGTCACTAGTAAAATCATAGTTTAGTCTTCAGCATTTTCTAGGCTCTCTGCTTCCCCTTGTTGCCATTTCTGAAAAATAAAGCTTCAGCAAGTATACATATTTCTCTCCTAGTCTGCAATATTGTTTTTCCTTTTCAGAGGGATGATATTCTGCTTTTCTGTGGTTAAAGAGTTTGAAGTTTCGATCTGAAAAGTATGTTCTCCTTCTTTAAATAAAGCTTAGCGCTCTTCATTCCAGAAGGTCAAAATTCACAAATGGACTTTCAAGCAATAGTTACAATTGCCCCAAATTTTTGTGAAATTTTGTAAAATATAACATAACATCTAAGTAATTCTACTGGATTTTTAAAGTCCCTCAGTACATTCCTAATCTGGGATAATTACAGAATTGAGAACATCTCTAAATGTATATTAAGACTGGTGATTTTGGCATCTACTGGAGTCATTTTGACACTAGAACTGTACTAGGATTGAATGGTAAGGAGCAGTTGCTGCACGAAGTGCTCAGGTCAGTCCAAAGCGTGGAGATGAATTTATGGTGAGAGAACAGAGATCCCACACTGATCTAATGTAGGAGCTGCCAGATTTCTGTGATACAGGTGTGTGTTTTACTCTTTACTGAATGCTTCAGGATTCCAACCAGTAATAGCCAAAGAAAAACACTATAGCATGCAACAAGGTCCCAGGGCATCCAGTTGCACAAAAGTCCTACTGTTACACTTCTCTGGAGATGGCTAGTTTCTGAAAATGAGACTTTATCAAATTAAGCTCTTACCTTTTTGGGGCTCACAGAACAGAAACTTCAGCTTTCTAAAAGAAACAATGAAAATCTTTCCTGTAGTGCCTTGGACATAAATTTTGTTAGTCCCAAACATACTTCAAGGAAATGAATAAAATGGTAAGTCAAGCAAGTGTTGGTGTAATATTAATATTCATTTAAAATACATTTGCCATCTAACTATTCCAATATTTAAGTAAGGATGTCGAGACTAACTCCTACATTTTCCCTCCCATATACATTTAAACATTATGGATTTAATCTTTAGATGCGTTGCACAGATCTCTCTCTTTTGAGTGTTAGGAGAAAATAGTGGGATGGAAGCATTGTGTTACTTTGTGTAAGTCAGCCTATATACAAGTTACATGATGCCACTGGGCTATCCAAATAAATTGTGAATTGTCAGAGAACTGGTGGGTAATAGAGACTGTTGGAGCTTGTAATAGAGTGTAGCTTCATGATTACGGAAATATGTTATACTTACATGCAACAGAGAACGTAGCCACTGGGTTCAAAGCAGGAGTCTGCGTGACTTGCAGGTACTGATCTCTTAGCATGGAAGCAGTAGGAGTCATGCATCTAACAGCTAGAGAATAACAATTCATGATTGTGTTATATGATCATGGAACAAACAATTCACAGTTGCATTACCAAGTGGATGAGCCTTGTCTCTTGGATTAGAAACTTGGGCTTTGTTTCCAGCCCCACCTATGTGACCTTCACCATAACTTAAACCCCAGTTGTGACTGCTGGTAAAATCTATGAATGGCATGGAAAGTTCATTTGCTAACATTAGGAGAGCTGCAGCTAGCAGTGAGACTGTCCATAGTACAATGGGCAATGCCAAATATGTCTTTTAAACTACAGTGTATTGTTTGTGTTATTTTTTTGTTTCTTTTCTCTGAAATCTAAGTGCTGCTGCTATTTCTATACAGTGCTGCTCCAGCAGGGGCCAAAATAATAATATATTTTCAGTAGAAGATGTGCAGATAAAAGCCCAGCTAATGTGCACACTGGCTTTACCAGCAGTAGTAACACAGAACCGTGTCTGGATCTCTTCCTGCAGGGTGTATCAGTTCTGTTCTGGCACCATCTCTATTATGTTCCTGTCTTGGAGATTAATATCCAGGCTGTGGCAACCAGGGCTGTCCTTTAGGTGGTGATTTCAGCAATATTTTAGAACTTTCAGCTCTTTTAATATGGTTCAGTCTTGGGATCTGATCCCAAAGATTCCTGTGAGACCTGTCTTTATTCTGCTGCAAATCTGTCATAGAGGAGGAGCTTGGCAAAAAAAGATCATTCAGCACTTACATGATAGTTGTGAGGAAAACAGTGTATGTGAACAGAGATGGAGCAGTCAGAGGCAGAATATTTTTGCTGTTACATCCAGGATGCTTGCAGGTGGCAAGTGGTAAGTTAAGACAGCTCAGGGAATCTCATGGGGAATGACAGCTTCCTCTTGCCTCATAGGCAAGAAGTGGTCTGGGGAAAGGAAGAGTAAGCAGAAGGCAAAGGAGGCACTGCAGGCAAGCACTAGTATCTTGAGTTCTCCAAGAGTTAGAAGTTTTTCTTTTTCCTCCCCCTCTGTCCCCTTCTGCCTCTGTCTCTTGCAGGAGATCTGAGGAGGGGGTGCGCTGCTTCAGTGATGTTATAGACTCTCCCACCCAAGGCTTTCCATGTGCTCTCGCTCCTGCTGTCCCCAACAAGGTAAAGGCAGTCCACGTTCCTCTGGCTCAGGGTTAGAAAGTGCCCTGAACCACTGTGCAGAAGAAGTGACTGAAAGCAAGCTTGTGTGTATGCGTGTGTTACGGTTGCCCGCTTCTCCGAGAAACCTAAACTTGTTCATTTAATCATTTCTTATGATATACTGTATCAAGTCAGTAGTCTGACCCATTGAAAGAGAGAAATTCCTGATACCTGTCCGATCAGATTCCAGGTCAAGCATTTGCAACACAAGCTGAAGACAATTTGGCCAGTTGTATTGTCCGTGTTATAAGTTAAGGAAGAACAGTTCCATCTTGTCTTCAGTGAACAAGTAGTTTCTGTGCGGAAACAATGGAAGGAGCTGTAGGCCTCTTCAATATCCGGGTTACCACAGAAGATGACATTAGCTTCTGCAAATGCTAAATTATTTTCTCTGTTGTCTTTTCGTTTTCACAGACTGTGGACTTGTTTGAGATGATTGAAAAAATGCAGGTAAGGAGAAGTTATTCTGTCAGACTTTGGGTTCTCTTGATTTTTCATAGCCAAACAAATAATTGGCTGCTATTTGTCTTGTCATTTCACTCCCAATACCCTTTATTTTGGACTTGCATAATATTTAGCTTTTCTAGGCCCGAGCTCCTATACCTACTCTTAAATGGAGTTTCAAAAGTGTTTTCCTACGGTCATTTTTCCAGCCAGTATGATGGAAGGAATAGACAGAAATTATTGTAATTCTGTCTGTTGTTTGCAGAAGTGTGATTCTGAGAGAAAATCAAAGTTGCATTACGGTATCTCTGGCATCTTCTTCAAGAAAATATGTTTCTGCTGGGTAGCAGTTGCAAATGACAGGTGATTAATGGGATGTTAACATAACTGCATTTAGCAAGGTCAAACAGTTTAATAAATAACTACTCTAGGCTCTGTGATTAACACGCACAAGAAAGGAGGACTCTGGCTTAATTCTCTTACAAAAATACATGCATTTAGTTGCATATATCACATAATAAAATTAAAATAGAGTAAAAGGGAAAAAACCAACCCTGCCCTACCAAATAAAGAGATAGTAATATAATAATATGTTATATATCTCACAACAAAATCTTTAAAACTAAATTTTTCAGATTATCTGTTCTCAGAGCACCCTTACAGACTACCAATATTTTCTCTGAGTGGTACACCTTTAAAATGCTGTGGTTAACTTTGACCTAACATAACATGTAACATGGCACATTAACACCTGCCTTTATTACGTGCAGGAATTAAACTTATAAGAAACAATTAACTTCTTTCCTGTAATTTGGGTGATCAAATTATAGATATGAGGAAACCTGAAGACTTTGGCGGGACTATGAAGGTGAGGAGGTGAAAGGTAGCAGCAAAATGCTGAGTACAGAGTTAAGAGGCTGAAGTACTATTTGGGAGACTAGAATGGAGATGTGGGGAAAGGAGGGGCTGAAGGTACATCTTAAGGTGTATCTGTGGACAGACACAGACCTTGAAACCACTGTACTGACACCCAGACTGTGTTTGGGATATATGCTCAGTGCTCTGTAAGTGTGCCTGGCTCATTTAACTCCGTACTAGAAAGTAAGCTTGAGCATGCAGAGCTTCTTGTTCAGTTCAAGCACATGTGTTAAGAAGTATGACAATCCTTTCCAGGCCTTTTGAAATCTGTATAAGGAAGAATCACTAGCAGATGTCCCTTACTGGAAGACTGTGTCGCTTAAGAGTCTCAGTGTTTCTCAGCTCCCAGTTTACCATATGAAAACTGTTTCGCACTGGATTTGGACCTTCTTAATTAGGGATATAACAGACGGAGCTGATGAGAATTTCCAACATATGCAGGCCAACCAATTTTGCATCTATACTGGTTTCTTAGCTGCCCATTGTCAAGACTGTATAGTATTGTGTTGTTGTTTTTTTTAAGTTTAGCTTTTGTCACCTGACTTGCACTAGGAGAATTAGTAACTGCTGCTTAAGTATGACAGCAATTGTTTGAATTGAATTGTTTTCTTTCCAAAATAAAAAAACTCCTCCCCCCAATATTTCTTTTTATTATTTGTTGTGATTTTTCTTTATATTTTTACTAATTCTTTTTTTTGTTTGTTTTTGCTTTCCCTTTCCTTCCATTTGACTCTGGCTATCCTTTAGGTTTATTGCATTATTCTTGAAAATTAAATCTGGGATTTTCATTAGCAATCAAGTGAGTGAAAGCCAAAATAGGAGACTTGAACATTTCTCCTGTAAAATAACAACAACAAAGCCACAGGATAGAATTAGTTTTTTGAGTACTTTAGGATTGAAGTATAATTATTTGACTGAAAATTAACATAGTGACTTCACATTATGTATGATGAATTAACAGGTAAAGTTGTGCTCTCTTTTTAAACTGAAACCTGTCCCCAAGATCTGGGAATGAAGTTTGCCATTTATTTTTTCTTTTGTCTTTTTAATCTTAATAATCATTACTTGAAGTAAATTGGTGTTGTGGTTTAAC
>VZTL01028854.1:0-19210 GCA_013400535.1 Scopus umbretta | reverse complement strand
AAAAAAATGCATGCATTTAGGCAAGTGTCCTGCAAGGAAAGCCAGATAGGTTGGGGAAGTGGTAAAAGTAAGGAGATCTGCTCTGGGAAACTAACCCACAGCACAACAGCTGTTTAGCATGAAGGAGCACGGCACCGGCCTTGCGACATGATGCTGAAGCGGTGCACGTCTCCCTTCAACCCCTGCCTCTGCTGTCCCCCCGTCGCGTGGGGGCTGCTGGCTGCACTGGAGAGGCAAGGCTTGGTGGGTGCAGGAAAGGGCGTACCTGCCACCGCATCCCAACCCTGACTGCCCAGCCGCTCCTGCCCCGCTCTCATGTATGCACCAGGGTGGGAAAACAAACTTAATCAGCTCGCTGTGGCCAGGAGTGCTTCAGCTGCAGGCTGTGCAGGGCAGAGGCAGCCCTTCTCTGCCTCCTGCTCAGCCGTGAGCAGCCGCTGAGGGCGATTAACAACTCAACAGGCTGAACAGGTAGGGCGAGCGTTGCGGCAGAGCAAGTTCCCCTCACACTCCACCACCCACAGCACCCAGGCTGAAGTCTCTACTTGAATGAAAGTGTAAGTGTTAGGTGTGGTATATGAGTTATGCATGAAAAGCTTAATGCATTCAAGGGTACAGCCTCAACTAGCAGCTACCAGCAATGAATGAGCTTCGGGGCGAGCCCAAGCCAGCTTCCACTCAGGTTGATAGAGGTATGGTCTTTTGGCTTCAGTGGAAACAGGATGAGATCCTTCATGGCCAGCCAAGGAGAGATTAGTCTAATGATGTAATGGTGCTTGTAACTGCCTGTTCAGCCTTAATTCAGCTCTTTTGTGAGCATGCATTATGGCACAGTCTGTAATTACGTGATCACATACTACTTGCTCTGCAAGATGCCCGCCTCGTTTGAAGCACAGGATAGGAGGTAAGGGCTGAAGGGCTCTCTCCAGGCCCCGCAGCATTGTCCTGAGTCCCAGGGCACCATTCTGCAACAGGCTTCCTGCGGGGTCTTGGGCAAGAAAGCGCTGTAATGTGTACGTGGCAGGGACTGAGTTAAAGTTTCACCAGCAACGTAAGCCTGGCTTTTTCTAAATATAGAAGCTTGGCTTTGCAGTCTTACTGAGCTCTGAGCATAGCTTTATGTAAGGGGTAGTCAACAGCAACGATGACTTTAGGTTTAAGCTGCCTATACAGCCTATCTAGATCCTTGCTGCAGGAGGTATGAAAATCCCTTGGCTTGCCTGCCAAGGCACGGCGGCACACCTATCTGCTGGCAGCAGTAGACTGATTGCTATTGGCAGCAGTATCAGCTAAAACAAAAGGTTTTATCTACCTGATCTGACACCACACGCTGCTCTACTGGCCATCTTTCCAATCTCACCTTCTGCTTCCTTGAATGTGTTCTAGAGGCTCTGCTGGCTGGGCTTCCAGCATCCCCTAAACTGGTAGCTAAAAGGCAGGCTGAAGATCCCTATGCTCACTGACAAATAGGAGACTTGAACAGAGGAAGAGTACGGAAGGAAATTCTGAAGCAGTGGAAAATGGAAGACAGGGGAACAAAGTGAGGTTAAAAGGAAAAGAACGTGTGTGACCTTGGTAGTGGCAGGAAGTACAGGGAGAGTAAAGGAGCTGCAAAGGATCTAGAGGGTCAGAAGGAAAGAGAACACCCAGAGCAGAAAGAAAAGGTTAAGGCGTGAGAGTAACAAGCAGGCAAAACAGATGAAAGAAAACAAAACAGAGAAAACAAAGAAAATAGTTCAATTAGGAGGCAAAAGCAGGAAAGACCATACAACACAGCACCAACAAGAAAGGCTTTGGATGCATTCCCCCTGCTCTGTCTCCTGGGAGCTATACCCTGTTTCATCTCTGGACCCCAGAGGGTCACCCCTGCTGGGTTCTCGGCATTGCCCTGTGGGGACTGACCAGGAAGGGACAAGGCATGATGGCCGCATGGTGCTGCAGCCAAACCACTGACCCCGCTCCCGGCGGGGCTCCCTGGCCTGTCCGGCACCCCCTTCTCACCCCGGCGGCCCTTAATCCCGTGCACTTGCACTGGTGTTTGTGTCACTTAGGTACATCTGTCATTGCAACTCAGTCATTTGTTGACTGGGATCTCTTAGTGGATGAGGCAGTAAACATGCACAATGAGGGGCAGTGTCCTGGCTTGGTGCTGAGAGCTCCCAAAAGACAAACACTTTGATGCATAAAATGAACAAAGATGTAGCAAAAACTGAGTTTGGTCTCCTGCAAGGGTGGCTGGGCTAGGAAATATGTCAAAAGAGCATCTTCCTCCTCAGTGAATCTTCTTTGGGCCCAAGTTTTATCTAATGCAGCGATGGAGTAATCCCACTGACGTCACTGGGCTGATGCCAGTGTAGAACTGGTGCATGTGGCTGGTGAAATAGGTCAGAGCTGTGTACTTGGAGGTGCAGCTGCTGAGTTCAGTGATAAAAAGGAGCTTTTGCAGCTATTTCCTCCCCTGAGCCCTGCAGAGCTCCCCAGCTTGCGAGGGCGAGCTGCACTCTGCTCCAGGCACAGCTCAGGGCCAGGGGCTGGCCAGGTTTCCTTTAGCACCTCTCTCCGCCCAGGCAAGCAGTTTCCACTGCTCTTTGACAGAAAAGTGCTGGTTTTGTTGATGTTCCACATTTCCTGTGGGTAAAAGCAAGATGAAGCGCTATGTTCCTGGTGTTGTAGGACCTGCAGCAAAATATTTTACTTTGTCGAATGGAATAAAGCAGCTGAGGACTCGGTGTGGTAATAGTTGTGACCACTGATCAGCCCCTTGATTTCACACCCTGTTTTTTATACTGAAGTGCAAGAGATTATTATTATTGTTATTGTCGTTGTTATTATTATTATTATTCTAATCCCATATGGGTACTTGACTTTTTACAAAAGCTTTCCATCGGAGATGTGAAATGAAGCATTGTCCTTGGAGCCATGTTAATGCCTGAAGCTGGGTCTGCTCTGTCATTACGCGGAGAGTAATTCTGCGCAGTCATCGTGCTGCTGGTGTCCAGCACATTGCTTTGGGATTTCTGGAGTCATGCAAGCTGTTAATAAACAACCAACATCTTTCCTATGGACAGATCCCAATCCTTCACCCAGCAGTGCCGGTGCAATCCACCCCACACCCATCACACCTAATCCCTTCTTGGAAGCAAATATTGAAAGAGGAAAAAAAAAAACCAAAACAAACCCAAAACCCACAACCCATGAAATGAGGAAGAAAGAAAAGTAATGCCCAAGGAGCTTGGCGGAGCCTTGCATCCCCCATGTGAGGAACCAGGCAGCTGACTTCCAGCATCCCAGGTGATGTAATGTTAGTTTAATGGCTGTACACACCTCTGTGTGCTGATGAGCCGAGCAGGCAGGGGCAAGTAGCCACACAGGCAGCTCTGGAAGCCTCTAGCAAGAAGTGCACCTTGGTGTGCGTGTGTGAAGCGATCGCCACACGCTCTCTGTGCCCCTTTGATGCTGGGAAGGAATGCTCTGCTTTCCGATCCAAAGGCACTCCGGTTTGCCCGTGGGCTATGCGGAAATATGAGAAAGTGGAAGCAAGAAGCGACTTGTTCTGTCAGGGAGGAAAAGCAGTCTGAAGTTTGTCCCTGTTATACTGCATGGTAACAGCTTTTAAACCAGGTGGCCGGAGCGCTTGCAATGGCTAAAACCTGACTTTCTCTCCGCAGGGTTGTTTGTTGCCCTGGTCTGCTGGCCTTTAGCAGTTATAGCTCTTGCCCCTGTCCATTGCAGGAGGTTGATAGGAGATTATTGAGTTCTTGCCTGAAATCCCTCTGTGGGTTTTTTTCAGTCTTACGAGGTGCTGTGTTTCTCTCCAGCGGTCTCTCCAAGGCGTGACAGGGGAAACTGTTCTCGTTTGTGTGTCTGTGATGGACGTAGCAGCCACTTTTACTACACGTGAGGCGTAGGGGTTATTTTGTTCCTTTTTTCTCCAACACTTTCTGGGTAATGTTTTCCACGTTCGGTCTCAACCCACAGTCCTTTTCTCAGAAAACAGAGTCACCCCAGCTATACTTCCGTGGGCGGGTGGGTGTGTTTATACATGCACATATGTGTTAAAAATATCCTGCTTAATTCAGGTACTATTAGAATATTCCATTACATGGGTATTAGTTTGGTTAAGCCAAGCAGCAGTTTAAAATGGGTCTTAACCCTCTATGCATATGCCATCTGGCAGTAGTTTCCGAGTTTTGCCCAGCTCTGGCTGGCAGGTCCCGGTGATCTGAGGGGAACCAACCTAAAAGGGTTCCCCCAAGGGACACATGATGAGATGGGTGCTGCTCCCCGCCTGGTCCCCCCCACCGAGGAGAGGGAGCTCTGGGCTGGGCTCCCCCTCCAGCTGCAGGGCTGCTGCTGCCTGCAAGCGGAGAAGATGCTGGCCTGCAGTGACTAGCCCTGAGACAGAGAGGACATTGACTATCGATTACTGCTCCTGCAGACAAATTTACATATAAAAGCTGAGCGTGAGAGATAACTAACAGATAAGCCTACCCATTTTCCAGGTGCTGGAAAGCCTGACTGCCTTCTTTATACAAACACAGGTTTAAATACTATTCACCTCGGGGTGTGGATGAGTTTATCTTGGTTGGGAATCCATGGAAATGACTTTTAAACCCTAGCATTGTACTAGGTTGCCCAATGCATTTATATAAACGTGATGCATATTTATAGTGTAATGATCCCTAGGGTTCATTAAATACCATAACAAGGACTTTTGGAAAGCAGCCAGGTAGCCTGGTCCTCCAAGCTATATTAAGAAAGGCCAAACTGTTACACGAAAATATTTTAAAGTTGGTTTTTTTTTTTTTTTTTTTTTAACTAGCCTTGAATTATTTAGCATGTTCTCTAGGGGATTATTGTTTCATGTCCCTTCTCACCAATTGAGATCTGAAGAGTCCCATGAAATAGTCTCTGCAGGCAGCAGCCAGTTAACCTTTTTGTGTTTCCATAGGGGACCTGCAGCTCTGGAGCGCTTCCTCCCTTCCCAGGCACCAGAACATTGCAGGCGGTAGTGGATCTCAAGCACAGGTTTGTGCTGGAAAATAATTATGTAGAAACACATACGGCAAGGTCCTGCAAAATTTTTAAGAGGATGAATTCAACAGCAGGCCACACAAATTTAATTAAAGTCCATAGAGATTAACTCTGGAAAGTAGTGCACCTGAATAAAAAAAAAAAAATATTGCAAGTTTTGTGAAGCTACAAAATGCTATATATGCCTTACAGTGTGTTAGCAAAGTTAGGGGTGAACCAGTATACAGTTAAAAAAAAATAAAATCACTTCTGGTGCTCAAGAAAGAAAAGATTCTGCAGTTCATTACATGGCTTGTCTGTGTTGGTGCTGCAGGGCTAGAAGGAATAAAAAGTAATAAAATCCGACTTTGTCTCTAATACCAGCAGATCCAAAGCTAAATATGCAAAGGCACAGTTCTGTTTTGTAAGATAGTACCATTTTTCCACAGCCATTTCTCAGAGAAAAAAAACACCATGCTTTCAGAGTGAGGCGCAGGATTTTACAGTTCCCTTTTCAGTGGCATTTTATTTCAGAAATGTTTTCAGCCGCTACTGTATATGTGGGGAAGCTCATGGATCACCTACAGCAGAGGTGGAAAAGTGCTAATTAGTNCATTTCAGGAGTTTCACTTCCACCCCCCGCCCAGGGCACAATGCCCGTAAGCAGCAAGAACAAAAAGTAACGGTTTAAAAAAAAAAAAAAAAGAGAGACTTCTCACAAGTATTTCATAATTCCGAAAAGATTTACCAGCAGAGGCTACGGCTGACCAAAAATGGACAGGCTCTGACCAGGATTTGGTGTGAAAGGAACCTGTAGCCCGTTGTTCCTGGGAACGGTTGGTAAAGGTGGACTCCAGAAGGATGCCAAGGTTTGAAGGGGACAGGAGGACTGCTCGCGTTTCATTACAAACCCCTGGAGGGTCCAGCCCGTCTCCCCATATTGGAGCCCTGCCTCTGCCGCAGAGG
Organism: Scopus umbretta; assembly: GCA_013400535.1. Lineage (NCBI taxonomy): Eukaryota > Metazoa > Chordata > Aves > Pelecaniformes > Scopidae > Scopus > Scopus umbretta. Next base: position 13,231 of record VZTL01028854.1, on the reverse strand, counting down.
TGCAGACCTGTCCGCCCTCCCTTGCTGAGCCGTCCTTTGCTCTCTCACAGCCCTGCCTTGCCTGCTCCTGAAGGTCACAGCTCTGAGCCAGCAGCCGATGCATGGGTCCCAGCCGTGTGAGAGAGCCAGACGTGAGGCAGGGGCAGCCATGGTTTGACTCTGGTCCCACCTGTGTTTTTCTGCACGAGGCTTGACTGCTGTCAGCCTTTTCCCATCCATACAAACCCCATATGTACACAAAGTCTTCTTAAGAAAGGATTGGTCTGAACATTGACACATGTTTTGGGGGAGGGAAACCTTCTTTTAGCTGAACTCCCTCACCTACCTCTAGTGCCTCCTCTGCCCCAAAGAAAGGGCTGTTCCCATTCACTTCTTTCACTGCAGTTAATTAGTAAGTCCGAGCCAGCCCATCCCGGGAGCTGGTAGTTCCCCTAATCTCTCTGTTGCTAGGGCATGCCGACATGCTCCGCTGGTACCAGTTCCAGCGTGATGTGGGGGGATTGTGGAAAGAAAGGGGAAAGGGCTGATCAAACAGAGTCTGATTTAAAAAAAAAAAAAAAGGAGGGAAAAGAAAAAAGAAAAGAAGCTCCTTTTGATGAGGCTGAGAAGTTCACAATGGGGGAAAGCACAGGGTGAATGATAAGGCCTAAAGGAGCTCATTAAATTGAAGCAAGCTGAGCAGAGTTATCTTATTTCACTCCCTTTCCCCTGCCACCCCCATGATGAAGAACTCTTTTATCAAAGTGGGGGGGTAGGATTGCGTCCTTGCAAAATGTTTGATAGAAATAAATGTATACTTGTTTTCCTGAGAGTTTTTGTAAACCAACCCTTTAAACATTTGTAAAGCAAGCTGGAGCCTCAGCAAAGGGTGCTGCTTGACAGAAAAGTGTAGGCTGCAGGTGAGAGAGGTCCCATAGCCCAGTACCGTTTCCTCCTCTTGGCTCATCCAGCCTCCTTAGAAATAGCAAGATAAAAGTTAAGTAGGACACACGGACCTCAGGGACGATAGAGGTCAAATCTGAAGGCAAACATGAAATGTTTGCCTTGGAGACGGTGTTGCTTACTTTATTTGATCTGTACCAGCCTTTACAAAACCAGAGCCAGTATCTGATTCGAAAAGATTCATGCATTGAAACAAAGTGCTGCCTAGCAAAACCTCACACAGTTCTTTCCTTGGGATCTCCAGCAAGTGCCTTTCCTCTGACAGCAGCCAGCCTTTGCTGCCTCAGGAGAACAGGGATCCCACCACAGCGTGTCTCAGTGAGCACAGGTATCTTGAAGAGCTAGAGAACGCAAGAGGCTGCAGGCTGATAATGAAGCTTCTTAGAAGGTTTGTGTTCAGCAGAAGAAATCAGGGTAGGGCTTAATCCCTCGCTGGCAACAAGGACAGTGGCAGAGTGCGGTAATTTACAGTGCATTCTTTCCTTTAATCCGAAAATTAGCCAGATAGATTGCTTATCAGAGCTGTATTTTGAGAGTCTGCATGAACGAGGGATCACAAAACAGAAGCGAGCACCTGTCCCACGCATCCTCTTGTTCATGAGATGACCACTCACTTTGATGTGAGGCTTCTCTTCTTGCGGGGACAGAAAGGGATGGCATGACTGCAGTCCTGCCGGCCAGCACACCCCTGGGGGCTGGGGAGGGGGCAGTGGTGGCAAATGACACGTTTTCTTTGCAAAAATCTGCCAGCCTTAGCTAGAAAATTTCCACAGATTCTTGCTGGTTTCACTTGATCCTTTCCTCCGTGGGCCCTAAAGGAGGCTGTTTATTTGGAAAGCCACCTCATAGTTCTTATTAAAAAGCAATCCATTATTGTAAATAATTACGTTAACCTCCCTCGCCTGGAGGTCCTTCTCCCAACCTTAATACCTCTCTCTGGCCAAGAATTCCCCTCTTGCTGTGCAGGTGAGGCACATGGACTGCTCACTTCTACTGCAAGGGATAAAGTTAGCTATTTCCAAAGATAAGGGCAGCCTTTAAATGTGCAAATACATTTTTATTAATCTCTCCTCCTACTTCTAGTAGTTTCCACTCCCCTCCAGCTATAGGAGCACCCAGGGACTCTTGCTGCACGGAGAGGGCCGGATTTTCCACATGGCAGGTCAGCCTGAGCACAGCTTTACTGTTTTAATCTCTTTCAGGTATCAGCCCATCCTTCTGCAGGCTGTTGTAAGACAATCCTTTTTTTGCCGAGGGATTCCCTCTGAAGAGGGATCAGGTGTTTGGCATCTAGCACATCCCCCACTCTCATTTCTCCATCCTCCAGTCTTTCTACCACAGCTTTTGCCAGCAGGACTGTAGCCAAAGGTACGATGAGACATGGTGGGGTGGGGGGATGTCACAGTTGTCCCGTATTTTGCCTCGCTGAGTCACGCTAGCAAACAAGCTGGTTTTGGTCATATAATCTGAAACAGTAAGTGCATTCCTCACATACACCTAGCTTTAGATAGTGGGACGTACCTGTGGGGAGAAACTTTGTTTGCCATGGACCTTTCATTAATGCTGGTCGTCATATATTCATGTGTGTGTGGGTGTGCAAATGGTAGCGTGCTGCTCCTTCATTCACCCCACCCATCTCCATTTGTTCGGGGTGTCATGCAGAGCAGGCAAATGCAAGTTCAGCAAGGCTTTGTTTGCTCAGTGGGATATGGATTTGTGAAAAAGAGATGGAGAGATAGGCCATTGTAGTCTTCTGGCAGAAGAGATCTCATCCATTACCCTACACCATTATCTGTTTTACTGTCATTTTATACCCATTTTGTACCTGATGTTAACAGTGGTAATACATGCAGGACAGTGGAGAACTTGTCTGTTGTTTGGGGGATTTAATGCCTGCTCTCCTTCTCTTTGCCAGCTTGACAACATACCTCTCTCCCTTCTTTCCAAGCATGGTGTTTTTTTCCCTTGTTTCTTGACAAGTAGTCTCTGCTGATTCCTCATAAAAACTGGAAATGTCTCTGTCATGCTGTCTTGCTTCTCAGATGTGATACATTATGTGCCTCTGTGCATTAGTCTTTTTACACAGGGGTCATACGTGATTTATGCATATTGACATGGGGAAGAAGTAAGACAAGACAAAACAAGATCCAGTGATTGAAAGTACAACAAATTCAGTCCAGAAGGCACATTAAGAATGTCTGAACAGGGGGATACTGTGATATTGGCGCAATTTGCCCAGACTGAGAAGGAGAGGTAATTTTTCTACCATGGAAAATTGTCATGCTAAGGTTGGGTAACGACTCTGTTAGAGGCCAACACAGCCATTATGGTTTGCTCCTTCTACTGTTAACCTCTAACAATCCATAAATACTGAGTAAGTTTCCATATACTGCAGTTTATCAGCAGGGTATTCTGTTACTTGCTTTATGATCTAGGTCATTGCTTTGGTTTAACAGCAATTAGCAGTAGCGAACATGTCCCAGTCTGGGGTCTAGGAGGTGCCTGAGGTCTCAGGCTAAACTAAAACCCATGCAAGGCTGTCTTCTCCTCTCTGACAACTGGCTGACACTGCAAAATGCACAGGAACCCTAAAAACAAAAGCAGCAGAATGGGAAGGAAGGCGACTCACAGCTAGGCAAGGGGCCAGCTTTCTCTCCTTTTTCCTTTTGAGTCTCCAGTTCTGGAGTTCCCTGCTTGCATGGCCTTACTCTCAACTGATGTTTTAGCTGTTCATTTATGGGGAATCATAACTAAAGGGAACCAAAGTGCTATCTGAAATTCGCTTCCTCTTGGGCAACAGAAGGCTGTCTGAACTCCTTCCCTTTTTGGCTGCTTATGCTGCGCTTTTGAAAGAGCACCATTATAGTGGTATAACACTGCTGTATTTACAGCATTGCTGTTACAGCTTCGGCTTCCTCAAGCAGCGAGCTTTTGAGTGTCTTTACTGATGAGAAGAATATGTGATGATGGAAGGTAAGCTAGAGTTTCTGTGCAGGTAGGAGTTTAGCATGATTACGTTTCTAGTGAATTTTGAGTTTTTCATACATATGAAACCAAAAATACGTTCCCCACTCCATCAGCCTAGTCTGTTCTGCCTTCAAACTCGGCAGGCCAGCTGAGAGGGAAGCCAGCAAAAAAAAGTACCCAGATGAGAAAAGATGTTTTTCTGATGAGCAGTTGAGACGAACTTGAAGAATACTTCTGGCTGTAAACATTTCTAGCATTTGGGACTATGTAAAATCCAGATCCAGGTTAGAAGATTGTGTGATTTGCACCCATCACTTATGGTGAGGACACGAGGTTAAGCAAAAACTGACCAGCAGAGACTGAATGTTCCCAGGTGAAGCCTAACAGTCGGTAAGAGGTGGAAACAAAGGTCAGGTTTCTGATCTTTCCTAGACCAAGATAAACCAGTGGTGATTCCATTAAAGCTGCTTATTCAGTAATTAAAGGCATGTCATTTTGGACCTCGGGCAAGTGAGAAGTTTTAATGATGTAGAAAGCACCTTGGAGAGAACAGCAACGAGCATTGGCTGTCCGAAAAGCAGAGAGTTCATAGGAGATGTAACAGTAGATCAACTCAGAGAAATCATCAGCTCTTTGATCTCAGCCTCCAGGAAAAAAGCATGCAGAAGCTGGGCTAGGTAAGTGAGGAGAAAATCACACAGGTCAAGCAGCAAAATGGGATCCAATTAGCAAGAGACTTTAAAGTAACAAGTAGCTTTTCCATCACTACGTTAGCAGCAAGAGGAAGACCCAGGTGACTGAAAACATGCTGTCCAGTGGGGAAGAAAAGCTATGGACAATTCATGGCTGGAGTCCCAAGGTGTTTTGTACTTTTTTGCATTTGTTGTCGCTTCAGACAAATATTGCAATCAATGTTAATGACAGAGGGGAGAGGGGGGGTGAGATCACAAAACTAGAACAAAGACTAGATCAGAAGATCCTTCAGATAGTGATCAAGTCAGTTGGGCCAGATGAATTTCATCCTAGGGCAATTGCTCCAGGCAGTTATTTAACCACAAAAGCTCTAGGCATAACCTTGCCTAGCTTCTGGGATGTTACGGAGCCCAGAGATCGTACTTGGAAGCCTGGAAAAGTGCAGACGTAGTTCCTGTCTTTAAAAGGGAAAAAAGGAGGAGCCAGGGATTATAGATTGTTCAGTTTAACTTCAATTCCCGGAAAAATACTGGAACAAACAATCAAACTTCGGTAAGCACCTAAAACAAAACAAAGAGATGAATAATGGCCAGCACAGATTTGTCAAAAACAAACTGTGTAAAATGGGTCAAATTTCCTTTCATGACAGAGTAAAAAACCCTCGTTGATAAGGGAGAAGCAATAGTAGTCCTGTATTTTGATGGTGGTGAGGCTTTCGTCACAGTGTAACATGATAGTCCTAAGCAAATTAAGGGAACCTGTGGTAGATGGAGCTGGTCTAGGATGATGCAATATTGATTGGAAAACCACACGGAGAGAAGAGTTCTTAGTTATACTTTAAAAAGGGAAAGGTGGATCAAGAAGAGTTATTTGGGAGTCTATACTAGGTCAGTCTGATTCAAGGGGATTATGAAGAAGTTGGACACTGGAATAAAGAATATCATATTCTTAGCTACCACAAAGCTGGAAGTGGACTGTGGGTATACTGAAATATAAAGCTATAAGTTAAAAGGTTTTTAGACAAATGGTCTTAAAAATAGGATTCATTTCAGTAAGGACAGTTCTCAGTTTCTATACATGGGCACCACCAGGAATTATTAATTCTGTTTATATAGGGTGGTGAATTTTTGCCCAAGTAGCAACTCAGCATAAAAAGATCTGAGAGGTATTCCAGGTCACAATCCAAATATTAATTAATTGCTAATGCAAAAATTTTAATTAAAAAAAAAATTGCTACTAGGATGTGTGCATAGGCACACACGCTACAAATAACCCTTCTGCTCAGTTCTCTGTGAGGCCACAATTGGAGTGTGATGTCCAGCTGTGGGTGCTGTGCTCAAGACAAGGTCCGAGGACAGCTTGAGGTCTTGAAAGCCGGAGCTAGGAGGGAAGAATGAACAAACTTGACTTTCTTTAGTCTAGAGGAGACTGAGAGAGATAGGGTTACCGCTGTCAAATATGTGAAAGGTGGCTGGGAGGAAAAGGGGAATAAATTGTTCTCTGTATCCATGATGGATAGGACAAATAACGAGCTTAAATTACAGAAAAGGAGACTGAGGTTGGATGTTAGGATAAGGAAAGCAGTAAGGATAATGACACACAGAAGTATCTGAGGAGGGTGTGGAATCGCCATCCTGCATTTAGGAAGAGGTTAGACAAGCATTTGCCAAGAGTGACATAAGTATAACAATCCTGCCTTGGGACATGAGTCTGGACTAAGTGATCTTCTGAGATCCCTTCCAGCCATATAAATCTCTGATTCTCTCCTGGCTGCTGGAGGAAGTAAGGCTGATGTTGTCGAGCATTGCAAGGGCTTCATGCTTGCGGTTTGTAATGCTCTCATTTGTGAGTGAGAGCCAAAAGCACTTCTGCAGGAGCTATATGCGCTGCTTTCTGGTTCAGGGGAAAAAGGTTGCAGTGGCAGGTAAAGTCACCAAAGACTGAGACTTCCTTGGATTATGAGAATACAGTCCTGCATGTTTTATCTCGCATTTAAATGTCTCTGGTCCTTACATGGTGATAACACATGTCACTAACCTTGAAGGCATTGATCAGTGTAAAACAGTCTGTTATGCTGAAACTCTTGTCACTCTGACTATTCCTAGGATTGCTAGCTGGTTGCAGCCTCCTGTAGAGCCAAGCAGAGCTGGCTGTCCTGCCCTATATAATTCAAGACTGCTTGCTTCCATTTTGGTGGGAACCAGAGGCCGGTTCAGCCCACAGCCCTGGCACCAGTGACGCAGGCTGGCACTAGCAGTGCTAAAGCTGCCGCAGTCTCCGTCAGACGCTGGGGAACAGAAATGTGAGCAATTGTTTTTTATCTGGAGTCCCTTCAGGCCATTAGGGACAGAGCTTGCTAAAGATTATTTTCTGCAAGCGCTTCCAGAAGTTTGTGCTTCTCTAGGAATTTAATGGAAGATAAGTGGAAAAGGGTACAAGCAGGAAGGACAGAAATAATCTTTTTTTTTTTTTTTCAGTTTCTAAAGACAGCTTTTACAAACATCAGCATATAAATAGAAAAAAAAAAAAAAAGAAGGCTGATTTTAAAGAGGTGGCTAACCTAATGCCCCTTGGAAAAAATAGCAGAGAGCAAACACTGAAGTCCTTTAACTCTGTGTCATAATTTATAGCAGGTTTCCAATTGTGAAATCTCTCAGCGATGTGGGACAGATGTTATGGTGAGGAAAATAAAACAAACAGACAACAGGATTGGAAATGCAGAGAAGATGAAATGACACCGTGTTGTAATCCTTATGGGAAATCTCTATACGGCTTTCCAAAATACTGTGCTGGTGAGCAATTAGGGAGCTAGACGAGCTATACAAACAGAGCCACTAGAGGTCTGTAACCGTTCCCATGCAGTTTCCACAGTGAGCGTCAGCCTCAAGGGCAGCTCTGGAGAGAGGACAGTTCTGCCCACCATCTTCTAAGTGATCCTTTTAATATTCTGTCCAGAGCTATTTGCGTAAGCCATGCACACAAATGGAGGTTTTCCAGTGCTTGTTCCTGTTCCTATGGCAGTAGATCAAAGGCAATAACAATACAGAGTTAATTAATTCAGAAGAAGGAATTCCCACTTGCAGCGGTCTTAACCCAGCAGTGGAGGGAAGGTGTCAATCATAAGGGCAAAAGTGCTGAAAGTGGCATGGATTTGTGGCTTGCTGTTTTTTTTTTTTTTCCCCCCACTAAGGAGTTCAGGAGGGGAGTTAAACAGTAAGTATCACCTGAGCTTCAGAAAAAGTAGGGGTTTATATATAACCAACAATTTATAAGTGTGCATGAACCATCCAGCTGCAAGAAACCTGGACAAAAACTAGGCCTACAGTCTTGGAAAAAGAAATCTCTCCGAGGGAACTGTATTTCCCTGCCTGGGTCAAGCTTGGCGAACATCCCTCTCAGCCTTACTCCGAGTGCCTATCCCCACATCAAAGACCAGCAGCATCCTCAAAGACAGCAAAATCTGCCAAAGGGAAAGCTGAGGAGATTCTCGTCTCCATCTGCAGCCTTCCAACTTTGTGTAAATCACAGGAGCAGAGGGGACAAAATGATTGGGAAAACCCAAGAACTATTGACTTATACACAGAGAAGTGCGGGCAAAATCCTTGGACAGTGCTAACAACAAATAAACAAAGAAGGGCCTTTTGGGAGACAGAGCAAAGGGCTGGCCAGCAGGGCACCTGGGCTTTCCAGAATGCCTTAAAGATCAGAAGGAAAAAAAAGAGAGGAAGTTTGTTGATTTTACTTGAGCTAGAAATTACCATGATAGTAATCTGATGCAAATCTAGAATGCGAGATCTTAAAGAGGCCAGCAGAGAATGAAAAGGTGGAAGGAATGACTACTTGCCCATCAAAAATATATTGTCCCTGAGTGGGAATAGTATAGGAGAAAGGACCACACATGAAGCAAAATATGATGGAATTCTGCTGATGTTAAATGAATTAATTTATTCAGATAATGTCTTCAACAAGACATTTTTTCCTCAAATGTTCTAAAATGATGTTTCACTCATATCAGTGGCAAAGCTCCTGTTGACTTCTTAAACAACTGCAGAATATTGAAGGTGAAGTCAGTTTAAGAATCTGTTATCCTTTTGCCCTGTATGCCCTTAGCTTCCTTGTCATAGGCAGCTCACCTAACCTGGCCTGCATTTCTTCCTCAACGTGGGGGAAGTGACCCACACGATCCTTTGTGTCGTTTCTGCAAGCATGCTCCCAACAGACAGCACTGAGACAACAGAGCTCTGCTGAAGCTGATTTTATAGAAAACATGTTGAACCCTCTGGCCAGTATGTAGTTTGCTGTGAGGCACCAAATACTTCCAGGGTTGAATCTGCCTACCTGAAATTGCAATGAAGACATTTTTGCCTTGGGCAAAACAGGGACATGGGGCTCATACCCAGCTAGGGCATGCTGATGATTTGTCTACCATTCTGTAAAATAAGCATTAATTAGAAAAATCAGATAAAAAAGGACTCACTCAGATCTGATGGCCTTGTCTGCTGCAGGCATCGCAATCATATTTGCAGAAATCCACTGCACAAATTGCTTTGGAAATTGTTTCCTACCTGCAGCCTGTCTCATCTTTGAACTCCAGCTGACACCATCCCAATGGCACAAAACTTTAAGGCTCCGACATACGAGAAGGGATCCTTACATTACCACGTCTTACAGCCAATCTTGTGGGTTTTAGCTGGGATCATGCATGCGCTTCCCAGCACCGCACGTGGTAAACGTTCTTACCTACACAGAGACCTCTGTGTGTCCATTCATTCAGACACACCATCTGTGCCCACACTGGGGCTCATGCCAACCCACGTGCGTGTGCCTGTGGTTTCTCATCATACATGTTTTCACTGAAAGAGGAAGGTGAGGAAGAATGGGCCTTTTCATTTCTAGGAAGGCCCTGAACCATCATGTTGTATATAGATCTGGAAAAAGGAAATGCTGCCATTTGGAGGAGAGTTTTGGGGTTCTGAGGAGGATGGCCCCGTCATGCTGGCATAATTTAATTTCTCCATTTACTGGATATTGCCCCATTAAATCACTTGCAGCATGGCCAAGGAGAGGCTTATAAGGCCTAATTGCACTCCCTTACGAAACTTGGTATAAAACCCTTTGACACCATCAGACTTGTTTTTTGGAGGTTTATCATGTTCTTATGTTTATGTTATCATATGTTCTTACGTTTCCTTGGGAGTTACATTTTTCATGGTCTTTTGCAAGAGTTCAGTGCCTTTGCTAAAGGTATTACAAGAGCTTTCTCACGTTGTACTGGGTCAGACCCCAGAACTGGTCAGTCCGGTCTTCCATAAAGCACTCCCTTGGGCTGCAGGGGTTGGCAGAAGACTTGCCAAAGGCCCAGCTCATACTAGAGCCAGCCTGTCACACAGAGCCAGCGTGTGTGAGAGGACAGCTCAAAAGCTGTGACCAGGTAGGACCCATACGCTGTAATCCAGGGAATGGGGTAAGTCTCAGCCCCAAGACACTTCCAGGAGGAGGTGAGGTGATGCCTGCTGGTGACATTGCTTTTGAGATAGGAGATCTTAAAATTTGTTATTTAAAAAGCATTATTTTTGGTATCTTATAGCCAGCGGGTTCTTTTGGCACAGATGCCCCTCATCATTGCACTTCAGATGTTATCGGAGATTGCCAGTACAGTTCTAGGGAGAGTCTTTGGGCTATTTGCTTCATAGCTGGTGCTTAGAGCCAAAATACTTACTGTAACCTGAGCTTTAAAGGTTTTGCATGTTATTAAGAAAGCAAGCTGCAGCCTGCCCTCTTCCCCCCTCCTTTCTTGAGGGTGGCTAAAGTACTGAAAATACGACACATGCACACTGCCTTTTAGCTGGCCTCACAAAAAACATATCTACAATAGCGTAATTTTTCTGTTAGTAACACACGTGAAAAGAATGTGTGAAGCCCAGGGAAGGATGCAAAGACGCATACTGGTTCTGTGTTTAATGATACTGAGCTATGAGACTGGCACACCACACTGTAGTGCGCAAGCTCCTGGCTTTCTGAGCCAGCCTTTAAGGCGGCGGCTGAGGAGCGTTTGCCTCCTGTGTGCCACTTCCATTTGTCTCAGGAGGAATGTGCTAAAAACAAATCGCTGTATAGTCATAGTGACAGCTGGAGTTGGCCCAGTCCCCATGTGAGTGAGATTAAGGCATTCTGCTCTTTGTGGTCCCTGATAAGGTAGAACTGTCTGTCATGGATGGCTTGGATTTTTCTCAGGGGCATCATTGGGAAGGGCAGGCTGATACCTACACTGTGAACTTTCATACCTTAAAACGTCAGGAGTTCTTTTGTTTTACTTTAAATTTGAGTTTTCTGGGGAGGAAAAGGATCCTGATATAATTCTATTTTTAATGCATAAATGCAGTATTCCCAGAAGTATTTTTACTTGCCAGATAGCGATTGACACTCTCAGGTAGGGGAAAAGCACCGATTTCAGGAAAAGCTGAAGCTCTACTGTCAGGTAGATTTTCAGCTTTAGCTGGTGACTCGTATGCACGTGTTGCAGTATGCAGCAGAGGTTTTGGGTGTGCACATGTCTGTGCTCCAGATACTGGGTTGGTTGTGAAGCAGGCAAGTCTCCAAAGGCTGGGATAGCATTCCTGTTACCCCTTTCCCATGACAGCTGTCTCAAGGAGCTGTTACAAGAGGTGGTAATCAGGTGCTCGAGGAGAGCTTTTGCTCCTTCCTTCCCCTTGCCATGCTCCGGATATCTCTCCCAATGAGGAAAACGTTATTAGAGTATTAGGTCATCTCAGTGCTTCTGTAAACTCCCCTTTTCTTGACCAATCCTCCTGTAGCTTGTGAGGCCGATTCCTAGGTCCCGGTGCACCAGGGTTATGGCTAAGTGTACAAAATAAAGGCGGAGAAATGAGTATCCACATCGCAAAAGTGTATTCTGTTGACTGGACATTCTGTTTCGCAAGGCTGACGAGACAATCTGAATCATACTGTTCCTCCCACACAGAAATCCCCTTTTGCTGCAGTTATGCTTTGCATACCTAATAGCTTAGTAATCAGCATAAAGCAACTTCTCTGCAAAGCTGGGGAAAACCATATATACCAAGTGGTAGAGAGTGGCCAAATGCCACCTTTTAACTGGAATGTCCTGTTAATACTTTGGTTACTCCATACACTTTCACACAGACCTTTCTGGGAGAGTGGCAGCAGCGTAACAAAAGCAGAAGAGGTTTGGGATCATGCAAACCCACCTGCTGCTCCTTACGGGCTCGACTGATCGATGGAACCATCTTCATCTCCACTGTGGCTCATGCCTGACACTCCTGTCTATCTCAGCAGGTTAGCGAAGGCTTTCTGAAGCAGCCCAGGCACTGGCAGGCCCAGTGTCCTCATGCCCCCACAGTGGGTTCAAGGCATATAAAATGAGCACCATTTTGCTTGCTGCCTGACGGAGCCTTTCCGGTGTCCACATGCCACAGGTGCACATGAAACCCAGCCGTGGGTCACCGCTTTGGGCAAGTGGGTAGAAGGGAGCTGAGGAGAAGTTGGTGGTATCTGATGGGTAGGTGGCCAGGAGTGGCCAGCCACTTTAGCTGGCAACTTGTATGCATGTGTTGCAGTCTGCAACAGAGGTTCGGGTGCTGATCAGCAGTGCAATATGGGATAAAGAAGAAAATTTTGGCAGCATATGGGAGAGATTCAGGTTGTGAGGAGTTGGGAAGAGCTGCCTCAGGAAGATCTTTTGTGTGCAAGCTACTACAATGGGAAACTGCCACCCTTTCTCTTAGGTGTCTGGAAATACAGGGGCTGTGAGTCCTGTAGTTCAAGCTTACAGGTTTAAATCACCGAATTCAGTGCATTTTCACAGGGCAAGTCTAGCCCAGCAACTTCCAGGATGGTTTAACTGTGCCCAAAACACTCCTGCAGAACAGGAGGAGTGTTTCCAACAGCTCCTTGGAGGCAGATAAGGAAGTGAGGTTGGTGTGGCCATAGCTTCAGGTACCAACTGTGCTGGGGCTGCACAGGGACCGGTGGGAAGGGTGACTGGTGGGATGCCGGACACATCTGTCTGGGCTCTGCAAATCTGCCTTCCCTAGCCCCCGGCACCGGCTCTGCTCCGCCATTGCCACCCTGGCTCGCTCTCCCCGAGCTCCCGGCCTGCTGCTGGCCCTGCTGCCAGCCTGTCCTCCTCCCGCCACGAGATCACCCATCTGGCACCCACCTCCCCGGTGCCCACCAGCAGCGGCCGCCGGCCAGCCGCATCATTTATTTTGGAGGCCAGCGCTAATCCCCTCCGCCCTCGCGCCCCTCGGTTTACAGTATCGCAGCCGCTTCCAGCTTGCGATAGCGGAGCGGCCGCCGGGTGACCCTGGCTTAGTCTAAATATTTTGCTTTCGCTGGAAGGAAATGTGACATACATTTGGGGTGGAAGTTATCCAGAGGCTGCAGCCTTGGGAGCCAAACCGCTGGGAAGCCCCCGCCGCGGTGGTCTCAAGGTACCAGTGTTGTCAAACACGTTGGACTTACCCCCCACCACGTCCTGGCGGGGGATCAAACCGATTTGCCTCTCGGTGACAGAGCGAGTGCAGTTGGGGGTCAGCAGTGAGGAGCGCGGGTGCCCACGTTCCCCAGGCATGGCACGGCACGGCACGGC
>VZTL01028847.1:0-10176 GCA_013400535.1 Scopus umbretta | reverse complement strand
CCCTTTTTTTTTTGTGTGTGTGCTATGGAAGCTACAGACATTTCTGAGACAACGCCCCGATCTTTGGCAATGCAACTGCTCTTTCTTTCTCGCTGGAAAAGCTTCCTTGATGTGCAAAGCCCTGCATACCTGTATGGCCTGAACTTGTCGAGTCTCCAATGCTACTGAGTCCATGGAGTTATTGGTGCTAAAAGAAGGCTTCCCTCCACTCTTACCGTGCCAGGGCTAATGCCCCGGGAAAGATCAGCACAACCCTTTTCAAGCATTAAACAGGAAAGTTGCTCTATGCATAAACCTGTAACAGCAGCAAGGAAAAAGTTCCTCCCTTGCAGATACGAGGGGAGGAAAGGGCCAGGTGCCCATACTTACCCGGTGGCAGAGGGAGCTGGTTCCTGCTGTGCTGGTGGTACCAGTGGAGGAGGTGGCAGAGTTTCTCCAGCAGCAGCACGTGGAGCCCAAAGACCAGAACCCCCTGGCATGACGTGCTCTGCAGAGAATCTCCTCTGCTGCCAGGTCCCAATAGCAGCTATTGCCATCCGGTGCTGATGCCAGGCCTGCCGCTGCTTTTTTCCAGAAATACCGAGGCACGACCCAGCCCTGCACCCCAGAGCCCTCCGGCCGTCCTTTCACCGAGCCCCTGCACAGCGCAGTGCCTTCCTCCAGCAGCTGGCAGAGGCTTCACCAGCAGGCAAACACAACCAAAATTGTTCCAGAGGATGTTTGGATGCAAAGGGCTGCTGGAGCTAAAGAAGGGGCAGGACTGGTGGTGGCAGGGGAAGAGGACAGCTGCTGCAGCCTTAGTCGGCTGAAAGCAAAGCTGTGGGGCACTTTCCTAATACTGCTAGCCCAAGGGAGAAGCTGCTTGTATTTCTGGCTCATTAAATCCCAGGTTTGAGGAAAAGCAGGGACTGCAGTGTCAGAGAGGCAAACGCTCCCCACTAAGTCATCTGGTTTCAACCAGCACAGCTCCCAGGCAAGGGACATGGGCAAGGCACCTTCATCATCCTCCTTCTCTGGATCTCCTGACTGCTGCCTTATTTTAAGGAAACTAAATTGTTTAGGAGCTAACAAAGAAAAAATTAACCCAGGAATTTCTGCCCATTAATCACTACATGCCATGCTCTGTGGTTTTCTTTTGTCCAAGCTACAGAGAAATGCAGGGCTGGGCAATCCCCATCTCGGGAGGGAAGGCACCCCACAATATTTTGATGCAACAGGACTTTATGAAGTACAAGATTTTACAGTAATGGCATTATGGTTGTGTATTAAACTGTACCATGTGGCTTGCCAGCGGTGAATCAGCACCAAGGAGTGTTTGGAGTCTGCACAACAGCAGTAGCTGCCAAGGTCAAGGATGCTATGAGCACAGGAAGGGCTCTCTGGAGCCACTGGTCCCCGGGAACCCCAGGGAAGCTTCAGCACAGAGCCACATTCCCACAACAGACCCAGACTCTTTGGAAACCAAAGGCAAAAGGCAATGGAAGGAACAAACCCTGGAAGGATTGTTTCCAACACAGAATGACTGACTTGAGGTGGCTCAGAGCTGGCCCCACAAGCATAGCATCCCTCTTGCCCCTACTGAGATAATTAAGGTTAAAAACATTTAGTAAAAGACCTGTGACCTTGAAAAATGAATGAACTTTCTGCAGTGCACCAGGATCACTCTCTTCTTCATCTCAGCAGAAAGCTTCCTTTGCTTCCCTCTGTAAGAAAACTGGAAGAACCAAAGCTGCAGCTGGCCAGATGATGAGATGGGACGGAGGGTCCCCTAACGGCTGGTAATGCCGCGACGGGGTCCCAAGTGCTAGCAAGCTGAATGACCTCAGTGCTCAACAGCATCGAGCGCGCACACAGCAAGCACGGAGAGGAGTTTCTGGTGTCTCAATCTTTTATTGTACAGAAGGAGAAGTAAATAATCTAACGGCTGAAATGCTCAGAGATGAAAGGAAGTGAAAGGCAGCGATTTCCCCCTCCTTTTAGCATCAGAATTGATTTGTAGTGTTAGGACTTGTCTCAACCCAGAGCCCTCCTCCCTTGCGCCTCCCCGCATCTCTGCCAGGACCGCTGCCTGCAGGCAGGACAGCACTCAGCAGAAGGGTTCTTCCCTGGGGAACAGAAGCGATGGTGACAGGGGCATCCGTGCGTGACCTCACCCCACCCCACCGCCACTGCTCACCAGCCCTAAGGTCTGTGTGCAGGAAATCCTGCAGCATCCCCAGCTGAACCTCCTGCATCCCAAATCATGGCAGTGGGACAAATGGCTCCTTGTGGGAGCTCACTATGGGATGGGCTTTATAGGAAAATAAGCAAAGATGAGGCTAAACATCTTTTGTTAAGGCACTTCTGTCCCTTCAGCCTGGAGATGCTCTATTTGGACCCAGCTATGTTGTCAGGTCCCAGGTATCATGTCAGAAAGAATGTGGGAAATCACTATGAACAGCTTCTAAGACATTAATTCACAGTTTTACAGTAGAGGTCATTATACTGCATTACTGCATTTAAATGTGTGATTCCAGTTGTGAATGTATTTCATAATCTTCTTGTACTTGCCACTGATTCTGGCCTATTGTCTAATGCCTTAAACTACTTTCTAAGACCTTGGTAATTGAAACGCTGAGGTAGAAAATTACTGTATTACAAGCAGGCAAATTCATGCCAGGAGGAGAAGTGAATTGACCTGGAAGGTCGCATCCATCTGTGGCACAGCTGGGAGCGGGGCGCTGGCTCCTGCTGCCGAGGTCACCGCTCCCAGGCACAAGCGTCCCTCGTCACCCAGAGGACATTTGAAATGGGGTGTTGTAAGCTATTATAGCGGCGACGGTCTTCAGAGCTCAATAGTGCTTATAATTGAATTCTTTAAAAGGATTATATTGTCCTCAGTAACTCATCACTTCCCTGGACTGGCCCTTTCATTTGCATTTTTTCCCCCATTTTGGATAAGATTTGAAACCCAGCAATGTTGTCGTTTGCATAAACAAACAAGCCTCGAATACATAAATAACTATTCACATCCTTTTCATATATATTCAAGTATTTCACAAGGCACCGTAGCAGCCATTAGCATTTCTAAATGCTTTTTGAAGTGACGGCTTGATTTTTTTGTGTGTCCTTTACCGGAATTGATTCCCAAACTCCTCTCTGCTGATAAGCGAGGACTGGTGATAGCGGTCCCGTGAGGCGAAGTCTGCGTTCTCCTCGGTGAGCTGCGTGGTCTCCATGCCAACTGTTGCAAGGGATGGTGTCACCACGATCTGCTCCTTGGGAGATGGCCTTCTCCTGCAAACAGAGAAGCAGAGGTGCCTGCATCGTCCCTTGTTTGCCATCCATTAGTAGCCGTGCTCTCAGCTGTGCAAACAAGGCAGGGCGCTTTGAGAAGAGGCTAAACCCTTCTCGGCGCCCTTGGGAGGCACAGGGCTAATCTGAAAACATTTTTCTTAGAAGGCGCACAAAAAATATACTCCTTTACCCCAGCAAACACTGGAAAATATACATTTTCTTAACAAATAAGTTTCCTCTTTGGACGTTGGCTATGGCAAACGCTTTCCACAGTGTGCAGGAGAAGAAGGAGCATGAACAATTTCTAATGAAAAATACCATTCTTATAGTTTCCGAAGGTTTAGTGTACAATTATTTTTGTAACCCTTTCAAATGAAGGATGAGCTTTTCCTGCAATCTCTTTATCCCAGAGGCTGATTTTAAGAAAACCTTATTGTACATCTGCAAATCAAAACTGTAAGAGCTTATAGCACTGACTCAGACCTCGTTGAGCACCTAAGAGCCTTGGAGATGCCCAGGATCCTTGGTTGCCTCCAACTCTCTTGCAGTCTAATGGGTTTTTTTTCTTTACCTCCAATTCATTAAAATATCTTGCCTGGATTTCAAGAAAATAGAGCTTAGGGAAAACCTGTAAATTACTTCAATGCAATTTCTTGCAGCATAGCAAAGGCATCAAAATGATCCACCCGACCCCAAGCAGAGCCAAAATTGTGCCAGCATGAGCAGGAGCCCTGGCATTAGGATAAGGTGACCGAGCTGGCTGGCTGTCCCAGAGATTGCACTCTTTGAGGAGAGAGAAATAGGATCAGTCTCTGCCTTGGCACTCACCAGGTCCCCACTCAGCCCTCCTCGGCAGGGTCTTCGCTCATCAATTGCACTGATCAAAGTACTCTAAGGACTGTGCCGGTCTGGTAACCCACAGGATAAAATTCCCCTCTGACAACAGCACCTCTGCCCACGAGAAGCAGGGCTGCCTCTCTGGGAGGGACGGTTTCTCCTTTCCACACATGGTAACTCTCCATGAAGCCTCACATCTCAACCAGCCTCCTGTGGGGAACCTCTGACAATGGGCAGGAGATAGGGCTGAGACACACCAAGGGACAACTGGGAAGAAGATCCTGCTCTATCATCATAGCTGCACAAAACTAAAATGGCCTACCACAAATCTGCCTGGCTGCTGAGGTGGAACCAGACAGACAGGTGTCCAGGATACAAAGCAGTGGGGTCTGACTCACTGTGCCATGAGTAATTCTGGCAGTGCTTCAGCATGGCCTCACTGTTTCCATCCTTACCTCCTCACCCTTGGCTCGGGCTCACGTCACCAGTCCAGCAGACATTGTGAAAAGGGATGGGGAACAACCCCTTACTCCAAATGAGATATGCAGAAAACACAATGCACACCTTCTGCACCCCCCCACTCCTCTTCTGGGTAGTCTGTCTAACCTGGACTCTCATCCCCTAATGCTTAGGCAAGTGTGTAGCTTTACACAACCACCATGAGAGGCAGCAGTAGCTGTGTGAACAAAGTTATTCATGGCAAGAGGTGTGCAGGACAGGTGGATCTCCAGGGGCTCAGTCCCATACTCAGAGAAATCCACCGGTCTGGTAGAGAGAGGGATGGATGTGATGCAGGAGAACCGACTTCTTTGTTCTTGGCCGTGCCACAGACCTGCCGTGGGGATCTAAGAGAAGTCCTGTCACCCCTGGCTTCTCTCCCATGCCTCCTCTGCTACCAAAGGCATGTGGCCATGTTATAGGGACTGTGGGCAGGATCTGGCAAGACAGGCACAGGTGGGTACCAATGTGCTTAAATGCCTGGACTTTCGTTTATTTTAAAGAAGCCACCAAATTTGCCCACATAATGAAAGGCAGCTCGTGTTGTGCAGTCTTTGCTATGGTGTTCACCAACCGCAACAAAAAAGCAACCCAAGAGATTGAGAACCTCAAAATCCCACTGCATTGTCCAGTGGCAGAGATGGTCAATACCCTCTGTGGGAAACCCAAATGTGATGGAATTAATAATTAATAGGATCAAAACAGATTAACAAAACTAGTTAATAACCAACCAAACAAAACCCTTGAGGTATTCTGGGAAGGAAAACCCCAAGACAACAGTACTGCAGTCCCATGCAAACTCAATAGCAAATGCTTCCTTTACCGAAGACCTTGTTTATCGTCTTTGCCCTGTAGCTATTCATAGACTCATAGAATGCTTTGGGTTGGAAGGGACTTTTAGAGGTCATCTAGCCCAACCCCTCTGCAGTGAGCAGGCTTCCCCCCGAATTTCCTCTCTGAAATTCGAACATAGCTGCCACATGTGCCTGTTCCACCACTACCACAGTAATTCGCTTTCAAGGGATGGTGGTGGAAGAGATGGAGTCTCCTGTTCCTCATTTCCCACCAGATTTTCCAGTTCAACCTCAGCCACCAAGGTTGAGCACAGACCTTTGGGGTAAGATAAAGCTTCAGGCACTGAGATATGGTTAGCAGCTGACATGTCCACACATAAGGCAGAGGAGACTCCAGCTCTTCCACTTACGTGGTCAGCCATACACTGGGCTAAGGGGAGCAAAAAGTTATTTTTACCATTAAGAATAATTTTGAGTATGCAAGAAGGGACTGCTTAAGGTAATAAGCAAGTCAATTGTGCTAACCCTCTGTGCACATCAGTGGGTTATGGGAACAACGAGCCCTGCCTCGGTCACTGCCAAGTAACTGGTACCAACCTGCACAAGGTGATCAAAACTGACTTAATCCAGCCGAAGAAACTAAAATTCGCTGCTGCTCCTACAGAGAAAAGGCAGGAGAAATCAGTATGCTGCTAATTCTCTCATAATAACATTACACCATTGAATTTTTGCACAAATCTCAAACCAACATGCTGCTTCTTAGCCTTCAGTACACCAAGATTTTTCAGTGCTGAGAGCACTCCTGCAGTCTCCCCACACACTGCAGTTTTAAATGATTGTCAAGAAACTTAACCCAAATTTCCTTCAGAGAAGAGCTACCCTTTTCCAGACTGACAGCTTGTGAAAACCCCAGTAAAGCAGTGAGCAAAGCACAGACACCTACTCCAGTACCTTTTCCTCCCTGGACTGCAAAGCTCATTCCCACTGCAGGAATGGGGAGACGGGAGGAGCCATGCAACCAGCCTCAACCAGGGTGGCTGTGGTCTCACCATTCATTCCCTCCCATCTGACCCACAGAGAACTGTCTCAGCTTATTACACCAACACTAATTTTTTCTGATTTCTCTGTAGAGCTAGTTTCCTGCACTGGCTCAGTGCAGGGACAGGGAGGTGCTGGAGCTGGCAGCAGAAGTTTGTGGTGAGGGACAGGGAGGAGAACAGAGACCCAGCAGGCTTGCTGGATTTGGCTTAGGCTGTTGGGCAGAAAGAGAGAGGAGAAGGGACATGTTGAAATCACAGAGCATTTCTGCTCCCAAGGTCTTAATCTAGTCCTTAATCCAGAGCATCTCTCCAGCCAGTGTCTCCCAACCTTTCTAGACAGAAAGGTTGTTCAGTCTTTTGGAGAACAAACTCATGGATCACTGGATGCCATGTGGCTGCACAATAATGTTCACTCACAGTCAAATAAAAATCAGGCTGAACTTTGAGTGTTTATTTCTAATTTTTTCTTTGCCATGAGTTGTTTTACTGTATACGTGGGAATGCATATGCAAAGGAAACCAAGGAAAACAGGTCTAATTACACTGCCATTCCTCAGATCACATTCCAAAATCCTCTACACAATGACTGAGAAAGTCTTTTCAAAGTAATTTTTGGTAAATATTTCAAAAGCAGATAACATAGATGTAATATAGTGAATATACAAAGGCAAAGAAAACTCCAAAGCCTGAAAACCTTATTTGTGTTTTGCTTAATATATGTTTAATATATTAAAAAGTTTGTTAAAACTTGGATATATTTCAAAAGATACAAATTAGCAAGTACTGTCCACAATCTACACCATAGAGATAAATAGAAAAGAAAATAATTAGAGTAGAAAGAGAAGCATTGATGAGCAATATTTTGATCGTTATTGAGAGACAACTATTTTGTGGTTTCTCATCATTTGGGTTTCTGAAATCTAGTGCTTACTTACCTACTAGTAATCTTTCATCTAAATAAACCGGGGTAGCTATTTCTGCATTGCTTAGAAAGCATGAATTCGGGTTCTTTTGACTTTTCTCATGTTGGTTTCACATCCTGGACAAAAACTTGCATGTACACACGTGCAGGTACTTACGTGTGTATGTGCCTATGCATGTATTTATGCATATATACGTAAGTATGCACACACTGCGTGTGTATCGCCCTCTCCCTTCAGAGACACAGACCAACGCAAACCCGTCCTGCGGCTGTGCCAAGGAGCTGTAGGCTCTCGTGAGCTGCTTTCTGACTGTGCTTCACTGTTTAATTTTGAACTCGTTTAAGCTGATCACATGCTCAGACCTTTCTAATGCCCTCTGCCTGAGAGTATTTTCCCAGATTACGTTCCCAACATATTCAACCTGTTTAGTTCTGGAATCAAAAGGCTCTCTTGTTCTGCAGTTATGAATGCTGAGATTTAATGAGATACTCATCATAATTCCCATTTTCATTAAAGTTTTCTCAGATGGGTTTAGATTCATTAATTAAGTTTATTAAAACGTATTTACAGCAGATTTTTCTCATTGCTGTGATACATTTACAATCTGCCATGCCTCTTAAGTCGTAGTATTAGTAGCTGGTTTTGCCATTTAAAGTACAATATATTAAAGCAATAAGCACAATATTGAAACTATCAAACTCATGCTAGTTGCAGTTGGAATCCAATATAAAATTAGAGAGCCAGAGAGAAAATGTATTAAAACCAGCAACAAAACAAAACCGCATCATTCACTGTGTCATCTGCATATTAAACACAAGAGTCTTGATTCCTAATTAAGTTAAATTAAAACTTAATGAATTTTTAAGCAGATTTAATATTACAGGAAAAAAAAATACTCACCAAGGGGGAGTCCTGGGCTCACTTGGCCGATGTAGAAATACAGAATAACTGCTGCTCCCAGGCTGAAAAGTGTGTAGATCCACTGAATGACAAACATTATGGTGAAGGACACAATCACCTGTTGGGAAGACAAGGTTTGGGGTTACCCCAGAGTCCATATGATAACACATTGATGACAAGCTGACAGTCCTTTTTCTGCTAAGCCCAGTGGCTCCGTTGACCTCCTTGCAGTGCCTGGGAAGGACTACTTACCTTCAGACACAGCCTCACACCAAGTCAACAGCTTGTTTTTCAACCTTGCAAGATGAGCATGCTTTGCAACTCTAATGAAAACTCTTTAATAACGGAGACAGTGCTGGAACTTTCAAGTTGTTATGAGCGCACCAGTAACTGGGGTTTGTTGGTGGTTTTTTGTTTGTTTGTTTTTTGGGGGGCAGGGGGGAAATTTCCAGAAGTGCTGAATCTTGGCTTTAAATTCATGGAAAAACAGTGCTTCAATGGCATTTCTGCACCTCTAGCTTTCTCAGGGACTTCTCAGGAGTATTGTGTAAGAGATGTGCACAGTCAGGACCCAGGGCGCAGCCACTTGGCATTATCCTGACGAGTGTTTCCTTTTGTGTGTCTCCCTCCTAATGATGCCCTGGGACGGGGACACAACAGTGGCTCTCCTTGCCCAAGACCTGCTGTACAACCCAGGTCCTGCCGATGGGAGAATCGATACCAGTCACAACCACAAGGGTAGATGGATGCTCCTCAGCACTGGTGCCTGAGGACGGTGGTGCAGCAGGACCCCAGGGGAACCACGTCATCTCCTGCCTGCAACACACTCCATGATGTGTGGCTTTTGGCCACACATAGAGCATTTCCATCCAGTATTATCCGAAAAGATTTGGGTACAGCATGGCTGAAGTTTCTCAGTAATGAGGTTCCCATGTTATAGGGAGCCTCGTTTCATCTCACTGTTAAAAGGAGGGACAGCACAGGTTTACAGTGTCATCTTCATCATGGAGGTAGCTTTTGGTGAGCTACCTTGAGTCCTAGAGGCAGCATGGATCTCAGGTCTCTGCTTGGGCTACTCCAAGAGGAATATCCAGAGACTCACCAGCTTAGGAGGTAGATTTGGCTCAATGGGCATATGAACAGGGGCAGGGGTAGCATCTTCATGGATCAGGGTAGGAGCAGCAAGGGGCAGCATGCAAAGAAAGCTAAATGAGTCCAAACGGACAGCATCAGTGAAGCTCAAAGAGAGAGGGCAGAGGGGAAAGGAGCCAGGATGAATAAATGCGNACGGGCTGCTGTTATCAGGTCAGCACTAATGAAACCCCACCCCAAGCTTGCAGAAACTGGCTCATAAATAAAAGCAACAAAGCTTTGAAGCTGATGTCTCCATCCCAGGGCAAGAAAACGCAGGCTGGCACACAGTGAAAAGAGGGACACTGATTTTTTTCCCAGCCAGCCATGTATCTCTAAAGTCCTAAGATGCCAGGCTTTGAATTTGTATCTTTTTGGTTTGTGCTGTTTGTTTTTTTGGGGGTTGGGGTTTTTGTTTGTTTGTTTGGTTGGTTTGTTCTGTTGCAGTTGTTTTAATTAATATGCCATCTGGCTTTCTCTGAATTTGAACTGCTGGATGCATGGTACCTTGAGGACTTAATTCAGGTGACCTGGAATACTAGAATCAAAACTCATTTTAAAGTATTGGATTGTATTTACACTGCAGTAAGTGATTAATTTCCTTCTGTTTTCTACAATCACAAACCAGTGGTCAAAATAAAGGAAAATAACTTACACCAGCAAAAGAAACCCAGTGATTGCAGAATTTGGAGCAGAAGGATTCTGGTATTTGCTGAATTCCCAGCTCTGGATTTTGTTGGTTTACAGATAATTCTACAGGGAAAAAAAAAATTAAAAA
>VZTL01028840.1:0-16687 GCA_013400535.1 Scopus umbretta | reverse complement strand
GTGTGGTGCTTAGCTGCAGGCTGAGGTTAAACCACAACAATTAGTTAAATTTTAATCACAATACCTGCCAGGACCAAAGGAAGACATTCTGTGAAAATCTAAGATTTAACTGACAACCTAGCTAACATTGATGAGCTAACAGTTGTGAACAACTTTTCACCTCAAATTGGTACTATAAACAATCTACATCTACCCAGCACATTGCATTAATCTTCTCTTTATTAGTATAAATTAACAGTATGGAGTTCCAGGTATGTGACTGTGTGTTCCTTGCCAACAGCATCTGTCCAAACATCTGGAAGTATAGACCTAAGAAAATAAAAAAATGAAGAACACAACAGTGGTTAGTAGTCAGTAAGAAACTGAAAAAACCCCTCAACTATTCAAATCAATACTTTTTGTTCTAATATAATCTGCATTATTGAATATCAATATGGACTTGCACGAAAAGGACCCCAATGTCCATCTTATTTATAAGTAAGGATTTACTTTTTTTTTCCTAAAACCCCATATATAACTAGCATATTCCTAATCTGCTTCTCAGAATACTCTAAACACTTTGAAAATACATGCTAAGACATTAATTTTGTAATGTAAATCATTCACCTTCAAGCACATGATCATTGAAATCACAATATGCAGCAGCATATCTATCTACATGTATACGTGGGTATATCAAGGAATCCTCAGCTTCATAGAGTCAATGGAGGTCTCCTGTAATATCCCCATCCTTGAGGCTGATGGAGAAGAGAGCAGTCAGAGGAAAAGATGATGGATCAGGCAATTTTCAGAAGAGCGCAAGGGGTCAGACAGTGGGCTAAAGTGAGAGCAGCCTCATACTGCTTTGTATAATATTTTACATTTGGTCCAATGATAGAAACTTTCACTGATTACAGGATCTTCTGGCTTTTTAGTCTTCTCTCTTCTGGAATAATGAACATTTATGTAAGTTTCAGAATGATGATGAATATATTCCCTTCTGTTATCAGAACTGGCTGGAAAAAGCATCTTTGATTAGCCTGCTGGGTTGGACAATGAAGTCTCTGTGAGGCTCATTAGTGGCCAGGTAAGTGGAGGCTTTTTCTGAGCTGTCTGCCAAGTGAAGAGAGTATAGCATTTTACTCTTCCAAATTGGAACCTTTTTTGTTAAAATTGATAAAACTAAGAATCTGGTATTTTTTTCAACCACAATTTCTAAAGCAGGATGTGCTTTTCAGCCATGCTTTTAATGCATGGCATAGTTCAGAGATGGATTTGAATCAAAGCAAAGGACAGACTGTAGTTGGTTTTAGATGGGTGAACAAAGGGAAGAGGCAGCCTCTGGGACCTGTCTGCCTTCATATCATGTACAACACACTGTATTATGGCTTATACTTATGATTATTAACACGATCGCAGAATTTAACTAGGCAGAACATTCCCTGAGACTTCCTCTGGGACTCGGCCCTTTTCATATTCTTCATGTTCTTCCCTTTGGAGCAGTTCTGTGGTTTTAAGGGACAGTGTCAGCTTGTCCCTACGGCCTGTATGCATTTCTGTTGTCCCCACATGGAGAATGAAAGGCTTAAATAACAAGCAAAACAGAATGGCTGAATAATTTCAGTGCTACACTCTTCAAACCATTTTGCTGTCTAAGAGACATTCCCTCCAGTCTAAATATTTTTACACCTCCCAAAATCTGAAGAGGTTCTGCAGGTGCTGCTAGCTGATAACTGTTTATAGACATCTAACTAAAGGTGATATTTCATACCAATAAAAACCAGTTTAGCTTAGCATAGCCTAGATATAGAAAGAAAATATTTCCATAAGAAGAGTATGTGTGCTGACATGATCTTTACTTATGGTCTCTCCATTTCTCATCTGAGTCACAGAGAAAAAGACTATAGTATAAAGACTGTACAACGATTTGGAATAGCAGTAGCATAGTAAACTATGCTCACCTCTGAATGCATATCTGTGTGTGATTGATACATGTAGTTCTTACATCAGGCATGTGCACACCGATAATTGATAATGTTTAATCAAATGGGGATCACTGACACATGAAGCTTGTGTTTCATGGTACACACTAAAAATACATTTCTCTTGCTGTGATAATTTTGAACCCATCACCATTTATAATTGCAATTAATTGAGGTACAAATAATAATGTTTTAATGAATTCCTAACAGCCCAATTGCATCAGTAACTCAAATAGTTAGCCAGCTAAAAACATATCCTTTGCGATTGCATTAACCATAAATCTGTCAACTTCAGAATGATAGTTAATTCCAGTATTTGTATTTTTTTCCAGTGTCAGCCTGGACTCTCTTTTTCTTTGCTTGGTTTTGGATTTTGTTACATAGTCTGCTACATGCTTGCACTCTGACAATACCCTTGAAAATCCCATCCTGCAAAAATATTTCCTTTTTTTACACAGGCTTTAAACAGAGCCAGAAGAAAACCTGGGCTCCCTGGTGCGGTGCTGGAACTAGACTGAAGGTAGGTCATGTTTTAATAGCTGAGCGAGTGCATGTGTGACTGGATGTGTGGGTGGGTATGCCATTCCCTGCCTACACTGTTGAAGGTCATTTCTCACTGCATGAAAAAAGGCAAACTTTGATATTAGCCATTGTTTAGGGCCAATTTTTCATCTAGACAGTTAAAATCAATGGAACAGTGGCAATTTACTCCAGAAAAGAATAAAGAATATTATCTTGTGAAATTAAGATTATTTTACCTAGAAATTTCTCTCTCTCCTTTTTTTTTTTTTGTTTTGAAAGAATCATGTTGGAAATAAAAAATAGGAAGACTTGTTTTTTAACTGAACCTCTCAGCGGTGATCCAGTCAAAGTAAGAAAAGGAGCATTTTCCAATACTAGAATTTGATTTCTTAATTTTACAGTCTATTTCTTGTGAAGTGCCCATATATTTCAAGCACTTAAGTCTCTTGTGTCAATATTAATTACCTTAATAAATATGAAAGTTTATCTATTACGAAGACCTGAGAAGATGAAGCAGCAACTTAAGATATATCTGCAAAGACACTCTCTTTCTTGTGATACTGGGAAGATCTATTTTTGTATTCCACAGTAAAGAGGATTTATGATTCTGATTCTTTTGGGGAAAAATGCTTCTTTTAGCCACAAACATCAAAAGAATTTTTTTTGGAGTGTGCACGGAGCCAAAGCTACTACCATATGTGAGCAAAGCGACAATATTGCAGTGATGAGATTGAAGTTAGAGCAAAGGATTACACAATACTGCAAAATTACTGGCAGCAAGGAAAAAAATACTTCCTAAGAGCTGAAAGTAGCTATATCCTCACCCCATTTTGACCAATTAACCTCCCGTTTGCCCAGGTGATGTATAATCGTATTTGTCCTATCAGATTTAGGTCTGTTCACAGACAGTCTCTCAACCAATAAGATTTACGTCTGAATAACGACTTCTTGATGAAGACTTATTTTACTGTGTGGCATCTAACATATTTGTACTATTTCTGTGGCATTGTATGAAGTGCAACATATTAATGCAAATTGAAAAGAGAGAGATGCTTGTATCCTGTTTTGCACCTTTTATCTCACCTTTGACATAGGCTTATCATCCAGACAATATCCATTGCAAAACATTTCCCTGATATGGTCTTCACATGCTCTTGCCCTCTCTTTCTCTTGTAGTATTGATTTTTGTTCCTCTTCTGGAAGCACGGCTTGACAGGTCATTCTTCCAAATCCCAGTGCTGCAGCACTGAGGCTATTTTTTATCAGTGGTCAGGGAAAATGAGTTACAGCTTCTGACTGGACTGAGCTCTGTTAAAGGGTCTTTTGAAGCACATACCAAGCTCAGAAAATACAGTAGATCCTGTGCATTGACTTCTGAAAGAACATTTGCAGCAAATTAGTCACAAATTCCTTAGCCTGTACAGAGGTTTCCAAATTAACATCCTCACACCTGAGAGGAAAGTATGGAAACCTAATATTTATTAGCATGTAATTAACAATTTTCACTTGCTTGTCAGAGGAGCTTAACACCAGTAGCATACAACAGTTTCAGTGAGAAAGCAATAGTCCTGAATATCAACAAGTTGTCTTCATCCACCTTGAAATATAACGAAGTGCGTCTAGATTAGCCCTTAAAAATCTGTTCAGATCATAAATATTAACTGTTAGAGTTTGCAGTTTATAATATATATAATATATTCTTTTTAAATACTTATATATTTATATATGGTATCACATCCAATTATACAATAATCATAGAATCATTTCCGTTGGAAAAGACCTTTAAGATCATCAAGTCCAACTGTTAACCTAGCACTGCCAAGTCCACCACTAAACCATGTCCCTAAGCACCACATCTACATCTCTTTTAAATATCTCCAGGGATGGGGACTCAACCACTTCCCTGGGCAATCTGTCCCAATACTTCATCACCCTTTCAGTAAAGAAATTTTTTCCTAATATCCAATCTAAACCTCCCCTGGCACAACTTGAAGCCATTTCCTCTTGTCCTATCACTGGTTACTTGGGAGAACAGACCAACACGTTCCTCACCACACCCTCCTTTCAGGTAGTTTTAGAAAGCGATAAGGTCTCCCCTCAGCCTCCTCTTCTCCAAACTAAACAACCCCAGTTCCCTCAGCCCCTCCTCATAAGACTTGTGCTCTAGACCCTTCACCAGCTTCGTTGCCCTTCTCTGCACACGCTCCAGCACTTCAATGTACTTGCAGTCAGGGGCCCAAAACTGAACACAGGATTCGAGGTGCGGCCCCACTAGTGCTGAGTACAGGGACACTATCACTTCCCNATATAATATAATATAATATAATATAATAAATATAATATAGAGTCTGAGGTGACATGGGTCTCCATCCTCTGCTACTTTTGGAGAACTTTGAGTTCAAATTTTCAAACAAAAAGGATGTTGAAATCATCATCATCCCTTCATGTAATTCACCTACTTTAGGTATTTCTTTTTCAGTTGTCCTTCAGCAATTTCATAAAAACAAAATCCTCCTCACTTGTTTTTGAAGGAATCCCTACCAAAAACAGCGGTCTTCTTAACCAGAAGTGAGATTAACATCTACCTGTCTTCTATAGTTTTCAGCTTCCAGAGAAATAGCATTTAAAGTGTGAAGTACTCTGTCATGTACTGCTGAGCTGAGGCAGGAGAATATGAACCTGTAATTTTCCAGTCCACTCTGTTCTCCAGCCTTTCCAGAAGTCATCTTATTGTTTGCTGATTCTGCATACTTGATTGAAATTCAGTTTCTACAGCTTTCACAGGCTTATGCAGACCCTAGCATTACATAGAAGGCTGAAGAATAATACATGAATGAAAGCTTAGAGAATAACTCCAGAGTATAGTAATGAGAATGCAGAGGTGCAAACTCTATTAATCTTAAACTTTTCAAGAAATTTAGCTGTACATAGCAATAAATGATATAGTCTTGTTAAGCAGTGTGATTCATTGGATTACAAAGATCAGAGATTCAGAAAGAAATCAATCTGTTTTAGAGCCATCAAACCAATTACAGCTGCATCTGCAATATTTTAAGGGGGGCTAAAGCTTGATTTATTTTACTATTTTTATACCTTAAATGGGATTGTTTGTACAGTCACATGCAGTGCTGCTGCAAGTTTATATATTTCACAACCAAAAAGAAACTCTTTGTTTTCAATGCTTGATGACATTAAAATGAGTGCTCCTTAGTGAGAGATTACCAGCTGATTTTCTGCCACTCCTTTCAATTCTAAACAAGGCAATTACTTTTCCTTAAGAAGAAATAAAAGTTTATTTATGGTTTAGAGCCATGACATTCTCCTTAGTGGTATAATGAGTGATAGCCTAAAAGATTTTAACACAGTCATAGCAAGATTTCATTCTTTAGTCTATTTGTGAAAAAGGTGATCTTGAAGCAGATCTCTGAATGCATCTTTAAGGCTTTGGAAGTATAACATCTCTGAGGCAGCATAAAAAAGAATTCATGGGTATTTAATATGAACAAATTCTTGGCAAGACCTTACATAACACAAGCACAATATGTAAATCCATTGAAGGATGAAATGGAACTAGTTAGATGCAAGTCAACGCACTTTGATAAGCCACAGCTAATCAAATACAAATAAAAATATGCGCTGAATTTTTAAACAAGATTCAGTTGATTAGATTGGGATCATTCCATATTATTCAGGAGCAACAATTTTATGCAAGATGAGCAAACATCAGGAACATTCATCATTCTTTGTTTTTTTAAAAGTTTACTTGTGCACAAATTCAAATTTGTCTTTCTTATTATTATTGCTGAATTAAAGTGATATAATATCACAAACTGGAAAACATTGATTAAAATAAAATAGATTAGAAATATAGTGTTGAATATAAAAATAACAATTTTTTATTAAAAAATAATAGATCCCCCTGGAAACTATGCTAAGGCACATGGAAAATAAGGAGGTGATTTGTGACAGCCAACATAGCTTCACTAATGGCAAATTGTGCTTAACAAATTTGGTGGCCTTCTACGATGAGGTTGCAGGATAAGGGACAAGCAACTGACATCATCTACCTGGAATTGTGCAAAGCATTTGACACTGTCCTGCACAACATCCTTGTCTCTAAATTGGAGAGACATCGATTTCACAGGTGGACCACTCGGTGGATAAAGAATTGGCTGGATGGTTGCAGTCAAAGAGCTGCAGTCAACGGCTTGATGTTCAAGAGGAGACCAGTGACAAACGGCGTTCCTCAGGGGTTGGTATTGGGACTGGTGCTGTTTAACATCTTTGTCAGCAACATGGTCAGTGGGATTGAGTGACCCTCAGCAAGTCTGCCGATGACACCAAGCTGTGTGGTGTGGTTGACACACTGGAAGGAAGGGATGCTATCCAGAGGGATCTTGACTGGCTTGAGAGGTGGGCCACTGTGAACCTCATGAAGTTCAGCAAGGTCAAGTGCAAGGTCTTGCACATAGGTCGGGGCAATCCCAACCACAAATACAGGCCAGGTGGAGAATGGGTTGAGAGCAGCCCCAAGGAGAAAGACTTGATGGTGCTGGTTGATAAGAAGCTCAACATGACCTGGCAATGTGCACTTGCAGCCCAGAAAGCTAACCATATCCTGGGCTGTATCAAAAGAAGTGTGGCCACCAGGTCGAGGGACGTGACTCTCCCCCTCTACTCTGCTCCACCTAGAGTAGTGTGTCCAGCCCTGTGGCCCTCAACATAAAAAGGACATGGACCTGTTGGAGGGAGTCCAGAGGAGGGCCACAAAGATGATCAGAGCGCTGGAGCACCTAGCCTGTGAAAACAGGCTGAGACAGTTGGGGTTGTTCAGCCTGGAGAAGGTAAGGCTCCAGGGAGACCTTATCCAGTACCTGAAGGGGGCCTACAAGAATGCTAGAAAGGGACTTTTTACAAGGGCATGTAGTGATAGGACAAGGGGTAATGGCTTTAAATGGAAAGAGGGTAGATTTAGATTATATATAAGGAAGAAATTCTTCATTATGAGGGCGGTGAGACACTGGAACGGGTTGCCCAAAGAAGTTGTGGATGCCCCATCCCTGGAAGTGTTCGAGGCCAGGCTGGATGGAGCTTTGAGCAACCTGGTCTAGTGGAAGGGGTCCCTGCACATGGCAGAAGGGTTGGAACTAGATGACCTTTAAGGTCCTTTCCAACCCAAACCATTCCATGATTCTACATATCAGGCTGAAGGCAGCCATTAAGTAAACAGAAAGGAACTGCAGAACAGTGTTCAGCCATAATTGCCTTGTGATTGGGTTATCATTAAGTTTCATCATCCTTCTTGCTAAATCCTCTATTTGACATTCCTTTTTTAGTGGAAGTCAAAACCAAGAACAATTCACTATATAGAAGTTAACCTATTTTTCAGCCAAATCTACAGTCTCGTGGCTTTGAATGCTCTGCTCACAGAAGGAACTCTTCAGCACACTCTCTAGGACATAGAAAAGTTCACTCCAAGCCTATAAGTGTTCTGCACAGAATAGAAAATTTCAGTTTAAATAGAGGGTTGGCTTGCACATTCTTTGGAAGTAAAGCTACTTCTTACTGTATTCGCCTAATACCAAACACATTATAAGGCAGTGATTTGCCTTAGTCAATGCGCATGTGGACAGTGTAATTAGTGGAACTTGATAAACCATCTCGCAATCCAGATGAAACAAAGTTTATGTGTCCCAAAGAGTGTGTGCTCCTATTTGCAGTTACTTCATAATTCCACTTGATAAAACAAAGCTGTGAGAAAATAAATTCCAAAAATGCCAGTGGGAAATGAGAATCATTCTTAGATAGTGCAGTCACATGGGGATTATTACCAGACCTGGGTTATCTTTCTGTTTCTGTTATTTCCACAACTCATGCTACTTCACTTATACTTACATGTTAGACTCCTGTTTGGACATACATCTAGGGTTTTTTTCTCCATCAAAACTAAGACGATAGAGAAGGCTGGCTTGTGAGTGCAAATAGGGAGCACTCTTGGATTTAGCTCCTCAGAGGTAATCCTAGATGCTGTGTGTGGTATATGGCCTTTCAGACAAGAATAACACGACACTTGTTAAGTGCTTAGCAATGTGGATCTTCCCTCATAAATCAGGACCTAAAAGTCATATCTCAGTTGAAATGGAAAAAGTTCTCTTCTTCAGAGAGGTGACTTTTGGATAACTGTCATTAATATCTACAATGTGCTCAGCTGCCACCAGAACAGATGCTACACAAATGCTTACAACTGTGCATCCTGAAGTGTGGCAATATGACACAAAAATACAATCAGGCTTCCAAGCCCCTATTTATAAAGCCTAGAGAAAGGCTGTGCTTGGTCCTTTGGCCTGACTGAATAGGTCAGGACAGTTCAAAGTTCAGCAGCGAACAAAAGGCACTGGAGGTTCCTGGGAACCCTGAACATCTCAGACACCAACTTTAAATGTAATTATAAAACCTTTGGAGGTGTCATATAAGATGACATATATATAAGATATTGGTTTTGTCACCTCTTCGTACTGCCACTTACCAGCCAATCCAAACTTACCACTCCAAAGGTACCTAGATGAGCTGGTAGCTTTTGTATTCTGAACAGTTGATAAATATCTTGGACATAAGAAGTATTTGATCATTATGAATTCACATGCCATTAATTGTAATATAGTGGCAAAAGGAATTCATTTTATGTTTGTGCAGCTGTCGTGTACTGCCAGGAGTGTTATGTTCTAATTTAGTGCTAGTCAACAGGCATAATAAAGGTGTTACTCATCAAATCTTGAGCATGCTATATTTGTGTATCCCATACTGCAACCAAAGCACAGGGTAGATGTAAATAGCTTCACACTGACATTAATACGCTATAATTTCATGGCATCTTTAATGCCTATGCTTCATGAAGATAAACTGGTAGAACAGAATAATTAATTAAATTGCATTTTATTTTTAACAGAAACTGAACTTGGTGTTACACTTTCACCTAAATTGAATCTATCTGATTAGTATTATAGAATTAAAGCTGTTCTAGATGAATTGGTTTAGTGTCTTCATGCTTCTAATATCTGTGAATTGCATTGTACTGCTTAGATATCCTGCCATCTTTTCAAACTGCAATACATACAAACAAAGATTCCTTAGTTCTTCTTTAAGAAAAGAGCTAAGCAAGGAAGAAAATAATGCATGAAAAATGTTACACAATTCTCAAAGTCCTGTATTTTATCCCCACCACAAAAGACGGGCATTGTGGCATGTCCTTCATGCACTAAATTCAAATTATTTTATATCTAGGAAAAAAAAAAATCAGGAGTCAGGCAATCCCTGAAGCATGCTGGTTCTGTTCTAAACCTCTGCTTCAGCTACATCACCAGGTTGTGACTGATCATGAGCAAATGGCAGAAGAGCTATTCAAGAGCTGACAGTCCATATGTGACTTGTAAAGTGGAGGTGTGATGGAGCTCAAGAAACTAAGATTAATACAGACACAGACTGAATTCATGGTTAATACTGACTCATCAGCTCCAAAGTGAGTATCAGATAACCTTCAGCATGGCTTATGCCTATTATGCGCATTATACTCTGTATAAACTCAATAGATGTCCTATTAGTATTATCTATGATAAATAAATCATTTGTTGTCATGAACTGTGAATCCTGAACAGAAATCAGCTATAGATAACTAGTCTGAAATGTAAAAATGGTTCATGAAAAAAATGTTGGACAGTGCTGGCATAGGAAAATGAAGTATCCTGCATAAATTAATTATGTTTGTTAATTTTGATGGAATAAACCCGTGAGGGAAAGACATTAACACAGTTATGCTATGGTGCAGCATTAAATATTTAAATGTTGCTTGGTATACAGGGGTACAGAGTGTATCCCCTGAGTAGTCCACACGCAATAGTCCCTAGCTCAGTTCAAATGCAAAATACACTAGAAAATTAATACCAAAGCTTGAAATAAACTCTTTAGAACCCACAGATCAAAAAGTACCAAAACCAAAATGTACAGTATTTTAAAGGGAGAGAGGGGATTATAAATCTTGAACAAACCCTATCCCAGTGCATTGGCTAGAGGGAGCATCCAGATGAAGACATAGATTGTGTAAACCCAACCAAAACTGCAAGGAATTTAAGTCTCTACATCTATGAGAGCAATCAAAAAAGCTCTTTCTCCAGCACTGTCCAACCGGTAAAGTACCTGTCAAAACTCATCAAGCGCCTCCTTGCACAACATGAAGGTTTCTGCTAGGAACCAGCGTACAAACTGCCCACTCTGGACAGCCAGTCACCAGCCACAGGCTGTTGTGATGCCTGCCTGCCTGGAAGAGCCTTGTCCAGGCATGCTCATGGCTAACTTGCACCAGGAACAGTGAAACAGTGCAATGCACAGGAGTCATGGTCTCTCTCACCAAAAGCCTAGCTGGGGATCAAGGTCTGGGCTCTTCTTGTGATCTTGCAAGAGCTATAAGCTGAATCTTGCCGGAGCTATAAGCTGAAGAGCTGGGTTTTGTTTCCGTCTTACCCTGCAGATGAAGTTAGAGGGGAGCACTTTCCAAACCTGTTCACAGATTACTGCTTGAACAACTAGGCTGTTGGCTAATGCACATGGTCAGTGCTGTCTTCTTGAATCTGTGCTATTACGCAGCTAAAAATGCAAGTATCCTTGAGCCAAATTCAAGCAAGTAGCAGTTGGACTCTACAACTTCAGAGTTACAATGCTTTGTTGTGTGAGATCATGACCTTGTTCCTGTCATTGTTTGCCTATGTGGTACACAGTAACTCAAAATTAGATAGAAAGTGACCCTCCCATTAGCTTCAGTTCAACTTGCTTTTTAGGCTGTGGGTTCTTCTGGGAAAAAAAAAAATAAAATAATGCCAAGGCACAGAGAGATTTGTGTGCGATTGCTGAGACCAGGATCCTTTGGGCACAGAAAATTCTGATCCCTCTCCTAACTTAAATAATGGTGTGTCATAACATCGGACACTTCCAGACTCCTTCTCTGAAAGAGTTTATTTTCAGTGATTTCCTCCTGAGATAGCAGAGATGGTTTCAAATGGTGCAGTCTGAATGCAAAGCAAAAGGCCAGTGCCCTCTGACCAGTGAAGATGGGAAAAAGCCATCCTAATTAATGTTGTTACTCGTTTGCCTAAAAGCAGCTGGGAATTTAATTAGTTCTGTAACTTGTTAGTTTTGATGGATATCTGCCCTCTGCCATGCAGCAGCTGTTATCTCACCTCCAGCTGCTTCTTGCAGATCAGCAGCTCCCAGTTTTTTTGGAGCCAGCCTGACTGCTGCCTGCCTTGCCTCGCCCCTCTGACCGAGCACTGCTTCCTTGCCAGCTTTCAGCAACCCTGGATGTGGCTCCCTTCATCCCTGTAGCCTCCCTGCTCTCCCCCGATGCTGAAACCCTGCTGCAGCCTTGCCTTGCCATGCTCCAGACGTCCACTGGTGTTCTCATCTTCCCCCAGCAGGCTCTCCCTCCCTCTCCTCTGGAATTTAATGCCATGATGTTAACGCAGAGATCTGTGCTAACAAGCCCACCAGAGCTTATGAGACGGGGGTCAATCCTGTTTTTCACTGTGACTCCTCTGCACTGTAACACTCCCTCATGGATCAACAGCCCTAAACCTGCTGCTTCAACAGTGGACACAGCAGAGCTAGAGCTGGGTGTTATCAGCTCAGGCAAAATGGTTTCACTTATGAAAAGAATGGGGGGGAGAAAAGTGTGTGTGTGTGTGTGTGTGTAATACATATATATATACACACACACACACATATATAAAAACCAAAAAAATGGCTTGAGAAATTGAATTTCTGCTCTGTCTGAAACAGAAAATGTTAGTTTTATCTCACTGGAATAAAAATAAAGGGGAAAATTAAAAAAAGGTTTCCATTAAGTGCTTAATTCAGTCCAAAGCAAATTTTTTATTTCTTTTTGCTGTGTAATCCTTTTAAATGCATTTGGCTAAATTCAAAACAAAATTTATTAAAATGGTTCTATTTTTGTATTTTAAAAAGTTTTTGAACATTCTTCTCTGGATCTATCAAAGCTGTTAATAATCTAATCATTTCGGTACTCTCTAAAGCACAGCTCTCAGAAAATAAATCATTCACAATAACAGCTTTGCCCAAGTCTGTCATTAACCATTTTCTCTCCCTCTTTTTCCATTGGTGGACCTATGAAATAGATGGTCTTAGAAACAAACCTTATTGTGTTCCAGCTGAATACCGTGCTAAACTGGGACATTGCTTGGATAGGAAACGTCTTTTCTCTATGTCTGTATAAGAAAGGGGAAAAAAATATAACAAAAGGGTTGTCCTAAATTTATATTTATATTTCTGTAAAATTAAAAAACCCCAAGAGATGTAACCTACTGTCAAACAAGCCTGTGCTTTCTCATCTAGATTTGTATATTTTAATTATTCTATTTTATTATTTGTTATTAGAACTAGCATTAAATTTGGGATTAATTTGGCTAGATGCTCAATATTTTCATGCAACACTGTTGACTACAGTAAAACTTTCTTAAGAATAAAGAGAATCTTCTCTTAGGACTATTTCTAGTATGAACACTGTATTACTCCATTTTGCTCAACTGCTTTCATTCTTGAATTTTTTTAATGATCCAAAATTTGCCCTTGTCATCCACAGCACAGAAAAAAAGCATTTTAAGATATTTTACTGGAGTGACTCTGTGCTCACAAAGTCATTTTTCACAGATTATATCAGACCACATACTAATAACATATGCATACTCACTACCAGCTTGTCTGGGACAAATGATAATTTTGACACTGTCTAATGCATCACTTTCACTGTGTTTAAGGATTTATTATCCTGGAAATGTTCGTGGGCACTGTAGGGGAATCAGATCTTACAGTCTTTCAGTAATTTTCTGAAATCCCTTCCTTAATCAACATTTCTGTTCTTTAGCAGTTAGAGGGATTCTCAAAGTTAAATGTAAAGTAATGTGTTATATCTGGACTTTTTGCTTTATATTTTTGCTGAATCTCTTTTTAGGCTTGAGTGCATTTTCATATCTCACCTTCGAAAAAGTAAAAATCCGTGAGGATCCAAATGTCGCTAGTATGGCCACCTGTGACCCAAATACAAGATTTTTTTGGGTAATGAGATACTGACTACAGGTGGTAAAGATGTTGCTATCAGCTATTTGAACATTTCACATTTAGCCTCAGCAAATTTTTACGGTGCTCCAACAAAACCACTTGCTACTCAAACTAATTTATGAGTCTTAGTAAGTCTCATGTTGGTGAAATTTTGAAGTTGTAAAATACATCAGTAGAAATGTGACACCAATTTTTCCCTGTATTTTTGATGCTTTGGTTAAAATGTACAATTTAGGAGATAATGTCTAAGGCTGGATCAAACCTCTCTGAAAGTGATAGGCTGGCATATTTTTACACAATATGAAGCTCTTCAGTGCTCTCAGAAAAATGGCTCCGTGCGGGTATTGTTTGAGAAGGGACATACACAGTGCAGTCAGAGGGGATGGGAAAGGGCATACAGAAATGAAAGGCTACATCCACAGAGCACAACACAATGCCACGTGGAGGTACTGCTGCTCTCCAGCTCCAGAAAAGTACCCGTGCCAAGCTGCTTTGAGTATCTCACTCTCCTCTTTAGTTACCTGTATTTAGTTATTGAGCACAGAATTATGCTGTGATGATCTACTGTAAAAGACCAGGAAACCTTGGTACAGTCTGACCAAGCACTAGCATATGACTCACAGGGAAATCTAGACGGAGAGCTCTCAGCTTGAGTGCTCATTGAAAATATTTGTGTTGTGAATGGAGAAACTGTCTTTGTTTGTCTGATTACCCTGAAGCTCAAGAACATAAAAGGAGATTTTTTTCCCACTCATAAATCCACACAATTGTATCAGAGGTACCTGAATGACTCTTCTTCTTCTTTTTTTTTTTTTTTTTTTTCCCAAGTTTACAAACACTGAAATAACCTTCAGAGCCCTAAATTTTAACTTTTTACTAGCCTGAAATGGACCAGCAATATTTCTTCTTAGAGCTTTCAAAATCAGGTTTCACCAAGTAAAAAGAGTTTGAGGCACTGAAAATGTAGGTCTTGGTCTGAAATTTGTTCTCAGACAAAATGTTCAAGCATAGTCAAGGATCAGAAATCTGTCATTAAGTCTTACAGACTGCAAAAGCTTCTGAGCAGCCTTAATGTTTTTCACCAAAACTGTTACACAGAAGTCAAGTTTGCAAGTGTCAGAATCTTATCACTGAATGCTATGGCTCTAGTAAGAGGTAAAAAAACTCCTGTGAAACCTGACATAAGCCAGTGGAACAAAGTATGGATGTAGTTATATACACGTGTAACGATTTCAAAGCTAAACCCCTGAAATGCAGCAGTCTAAAACAATTCCAGAATTATTCCACATCTGCAAGATACTTTTTCTTACTCTCAGTTAGTTGTCCCTGTCTCTTATGGTATTCAGTCCTGATCTCAAATGTAAGCAGCAATAATAGGAAAGTAACTTTCTGCTTATATGGAGAGTGAAAAATTCTGGGGTGGCATTTTTACTTGTCCCATTTAAGAAGAAACCTTTGGGACATCTTTCATACTCTCCACACGTCAATGCAAAATGACAGCAAAAAATTGGCAAGCTCTATAGCTGTAATTGAAAACTGAAGTTCTCCCATATTTAGATTCCTTTAGGCATTTCATGGCTACCTCCAACACATTAAACTGTCTCACAATTTTATGTATTAAATCTTATTCTTTTTTCTTCTGGACTCAAAATATGACAAACACAAAGCTCAGATACTTTTCTAATTTAATAAATAAAGAGATTAATACTGGGGATTTTCTGAAGTAAAATACTTTCCACATTTCTCTTGTAAATACGTTTTTTTAAAAAAGTAGCCTCATCACTAACAAAAATAAGTTGCATATAAGAAAGGGAATATTCCACATAAAATAAAAGCCAATCCTTTCAAACAATTGAAATCTGAAAATAGAATAAAAGAAAACAATAATTCTACAAAGGAGAAGAAAACTTGGTCCCATAACAGTGATATTTTTCAGAATGAAACTCTGTGTGCGTGTGTGCATGCATCTGTTTATGTTTGTATTTTTTGTTCACATCTTATACTTCTAATTAAAAAAGCATTAGCAAACCCTCAGAAATTATTTGTTAGTCTAACTAAAACTCCATTAAAATGGTGTATCTTCTTTCATTTGTCTTTTGCTGTCATTGTTGCTTTATTGATATGGTCCTAATTCAAGAATATCTGTAGAAGCAAAGCAAGAGCTTCAAGATTTGTCTGCTGCGATACAAAGGGAGATTTGTATATGTCATGATAAAAAAATGCTGTCAAGGCTACAGGATGTGCTTGGACTGTAAGAGGTTTCCACACAGCTAGTCACCTCTTGTCAAGAAAGAAATGAGGAAAAACTGGTTAAGCAGCAAAATCCAATCAAACAGATAAATGGCTTCTTGCAAGGTTGTTCACAGATCAACAAAAGAGCCTGCTCTTCACCCTAGAGTTAGTAAGGGATTGTTCTCTGCAAGCATCTTGCTTTCCCTTTTCTTGTGGGCAGCTGTAGTCACAGCACAACCTGTTCTTCTTTTCCCCAACTCCACAAATTCCCATTTGGCAAAAGTCATAGTTGTCTGCCAAACAGCGAGGTTGCGACTGAGACAGTGGGGGAAATACAGGACAAGAAGGGTCTTCAGAATGGTATCTTCCCTTTTTAGATGTCAAGGTTGGACCATGGAGAATTACTACAGCATGAATATGACACTGGTATAGTGATTTTGTTTAAGCCCTCCAAAGAAACCTAGAAATTTGAAAACCTGACAAACGATGCTGCAAAAATTCAAATTTCTAGCCTGTGATCACTCCTTGTCTCTCATATTTTCCTCGACCAAGAACAATAATGAAGATGACCAAAAGAAAGAAGTCAGATACAGACAGCCCTGAAAAACAGGGGACTTGCAGTGTAATTTCATCAACATCCATTAACAGCGAATTAATCTTTTCTTGGGATGTGAAAATGTATCAGATGACTCTCACTGTTTCTTCTGTGTTTTCTACTACTGTCTTCTTGTATAACCTGAAATCTGCCTGCATGTTAATGTCATTATGTTCTTTTAACTATAGCTGGATTTTTGTAACAGGACCTCTAGAATATTTAACCTTAAAATTGTGTATGTCCATGTCCTGGTTTC
>VZTL01028837.1:0-25321 GCA_013400535.1 Scopus umbretta | reverse complement strand
AGAAAAAAACCCAGAGAGGAAAAAAACCCCAAGTGATACAACCAGTCACTACCCACCGACCAACACCCAGCCCATCCCCAAGCAGCGATCGCTGCCCCCCGGCCAACTTCCCCCAGTTTCTATACTGAGCATGACACCGTATGGTATGGAATAGCCCTTTGGGGAGCTTGGGTCAACTATCTTGGCTGTGCCCCCTCCCAGTTTCTTGTGCCCCTGGCAGAGCATGGGAAGCTGAAAGAAGGAGTGCTTGACTAGTGTCAGCACTATTTAGCAACAACTAGAACATCCATGTGTTATCAACATTATTCTCATACTAAATCCAAACCACAGCACTATGCCAGCTACTAGGAAGGAAATTAACTCTATCCCAGCTGAAACCAGGACAACCAGATAATGTCCTACATAGATGAAACCTCCTTATTTTATCATAAAGGCTTTGTATGTTTTCCATCCATGTCTTAAGCATTGATAGGTGACCTTGTTTTAGTTAAAGGAATAATCGATTTACCAGAGTAAAAGAAGTTAACCTAGCCTCAAGTATAGTGTTAAAATCCATCACAAAGACTCAGGTGAATACAGACACAAAAGAGAAATGTTTCCAGGAAGCAGGGATTTACTGTTTACCACTAAAGTGTATCAGAAATTAGAAGAAAAATACAGAGCTGAAAAACTGACAGTTTTTGTCATGGTTCTGTGATACTTATCCTCATACTTTGTTTTCTGTGGCCAACAGAGTTCATGAGAATCTCAGTTTTCATTTTCAGTGAAATTGTTTCTGACCATTGTTTGGAGAAAGCCTTGAAAATGTGAAGCAAGGACGTCTAATAGCCTCAGAAAAATAGAAGGCAGGGAGGAACATTTACAGTTTTTCTTCAAACAAAGGCTC
This sequence comes from Scopus umbretta, assembly GCA_013400535.1. Lineage (NCBI taxonomy): Eukaryota > Metazoa > Chordata > Aves > Pelecaniformes > Scopidae > Scopus > Scopus umbretta. The sequence goes on along the minus strand of VZTL01028837.1, from coordinate 24,435 downwards.
ATGGCTTTTAAGGTAATATTGGGATTTTTTCACAGCACTGAATTAGATTTTTTTTTTTTTAATGTTTGTGCTTGGCAGCACTAAAACATATTTTCGCGATGTATTTAAGCACATTCTGGGAATAAACCATGAGGGGATTTTGAAGCTGCAACAACCAGTGTGCAACTGTTCTGTTTTTTTTGGTCTGCCTGTGAGAACATCATCTTTTAAAAAGTAACAGTGATTTTGTGTATCATGCAAAAGTACACCCATGACTTTAAAAGTAATTGGGTGTGCATGAAGAATTCTGCTGTTCAGTATCAGTGCACCTATCATATAGATCTAGTGGATATCAATGTTAATCTTTTCCTATATGAAAAGTGTGACCTTGATAAAATGACCTGCATTTTGAGGTTTAAGTACTCTCAAGAAATCAAGTTTCAGCAGCCAAACTTTGGCTTTAGGTTGATTGCATTGTTTGGTTTATGGTTTTTAGTACTAGAAGGGACTGCTATTATCCTTGTCGAGTGTTTGTTTTGGCAATTGTTGCAGAGAGTTGTTCTTTCTCTTATTGAGACTGTCAGGATTTATCTCACTAGAAACCAGTAAACTTGTACTAGCTGTGATATAAATGAATGGAACACCCTGATGTGTTGTTTGTCTTTGTAATTCATTATACTTTAGATTTGTGTACACTTTTAGTAAATCCACATTGGAATTACTTTATATCATTAATAAATCACTTCTTCCCAGCTGTATGTTTGCCAACTAGTTATTGCAAGATAAACATGCAGCACAAAGAACTTCTGAATAGCTTGAGATGTCCTTCAAATGAGGGATGTGTTAAGTGTAAACATGCAATTTTCTGCAGATTTTGAGCATTCCATTCATGGAAGTTAAGAGTTATTTGATGTCAAATGATATTTTCAAGTATGAGATTGCAGGTAAAGAAAGGGGGAGAGGGGAAGAAACTGTGTGCTCTTGCTGTTTTATGGTTATGTGCTTGGATCTCCTGTGCAGCACCTCTCTATAATTGGGATCAAGTGAATCTTAACTATACTTCTAAATGATTCTTCAGTAACAGAGAAAATAGGCTTGAAATTTTCAAGATCAGCATGGAGTTATTGAAAATTTTTTATAATGCCTGACTAGTGAAAGCTTTATCCCAGGGCATAAAATAGAACCTCTTCCAGTGTTTGCAAGCTGAACAATCACATTGAAACATCTTAGAAAAAGTATTTTTAATGACTGAGGAAAGTTATTAATTGTGGATAAGAGCTGGAAAGCTGCACAGTGTGATTCTAAAAGAATTCAAATTTGTAGCAGGATAGAGATACTTGATTTCAGTCACAATCCTGGCTATGTTTTCTTCTGAGCAGACTGGATAGATTTTTCTAGATGGAAAGTCATCTATTGGCAGAAGGTATCAGAATGAAATGGAATAATTTTTATGTAGGTTCAATGCACTTCAGTAATCATTTGAGGTAAATTATTTCAGAGAAAATAAACTGAATTCTCTTACAAAGTTCAGTGTCGTAAGCCTGGAAAGTTCCTCAGCCACCATATTCCATACACCTGCCTTTCCATTTCCCCCAGTCTAAACTCCTTTCCCATATGATTTGTTTCTGAATGTGACATTTATTCTTCCCTAAGACTCTGTATGAATTTGCAAAGCTTTTTGTGATAGCTGATGATAAAGTGGAGGCCCTTGATGTAAAATTTTTAAATGCAAAAGTTCCAGCTCTAATATCTCTGTTCTGTCCCATAGTTAACTTTGGATGTCTTGATCACAATCTGCATTCTGATTTCTGCACAGATTATTTTACTATAATATAAGGAGATTACTAGCACAAATGCATTTAATAGGACACTATTTGTTTCACAGAACAAATCTTCCAAAGCCCTGAGGCCCTTTAGTATATTGCATGAAGTACTATTTACTGTCTTAAATATCAGTAGAAGACATGCAGCACTGGTGTGCAGGGTGTTAATGAGATACATTGTTTTTCTTTCCCTGTCTTGGATCATCTAATCCATTATATGTATGCATTTCATCGCATCTCCTTAGAAGTTAAGAACTCCTAAGTAAGTGGCATTTTGAATTAAGTAGGCACTTAACACATTCCAGAAAGAACTCAGGGCTGTTGGGGAACATCAGGAAAGTTAAAGCTCTGTCCCATACAGTTCATAGGAGCTGCACTATACTTGTAAGCATTAGGCAAAGTGTGGATGTATGAAAATCAAGTAGGGCTAGGTCAACAAGAGATTTCTATACCTGACTGTAATACCTATATTTAAATCAACATTGACACTCATGGTCACCTACACCTAGTACTGAATGCATAAGTGTTTTTATCTACAAAACCCCTGGTTTGCTAGATAATTCTGGAAGTGCCACTGTCTTAACACTGCTGAGCTGCTCAACGGCCTGTTGTACACAAAATATAGCAAGATTAACAATGTAGGGTGGTTCTTGCAGCAAGACCATTACTGTCTGGAGCTTAAATTGTTTAGGGTGCAGGAGTTTTCTGTTACAAATTTACCTTGTGACTCCACTTGCGCTTGCTTATGTGTATACCACATGACTCCAGCACTGGTGTTTTTCTCACAGTCTCACTCATAGTGAAATCAAGACTAAACTGACATGCAGGTGTGCCATCCACACCACGCCACGTGTGATGTGAATGTAAGGTCCTCCAGCAGTTAGTGCTCTAGCTATGCACAGTGAGTGCTTAGGACAGACAACTGGCACAAACTTTATTGCTGGTAAAACTTTTCTTGTTCTTTTTTTAGGTATATCTATCTATCTTCTTCTGCACCTTATAGTCAGCACAGAAGTTCTACAGGTGCCTAAAAAAGAAGGCCTTACATCTTCCCAGTCATTTTATGAGCTTAGTCCCAAGAACTTTGCTCATTCAATTCAAGTCTGCTCCAACTCATATGCCCTCAGCTGCAGAGTCTTCTGCTTAAAGAAAATAGACTTTCCAAAGCCAAGGGGCAGCTTCCTTTTAAATCAGTGAGTCTCCGTCTGACTTTAATGGACTGTGTCAAACGATGGACAGAGCTGATGGTGTATGTTGAAAACATAGCTTTTAAAGGAAAAAGAGCCACCTCTTCACATTTAAAATTTGTGGATGCTACTAGGGAGAAGATTTTGAGTGCTTGTACTCAACGCATCAGGAGATGAGGAAAGACTTGCACGTTAGGAACCAAAACAGAAGCAAAACTGTATACAGAGGAATTGTGAACCCAGTCCTAAGAAGAAATCAAAAGCAGCCCATACACAAGGACCCATCTGGCACTGGAGAATGCAGTAGTGTTTATATGTTGGCTGATTAACTATAGAAAAGGAGAGGAGCAAGGGGGTGAAAATGATTCTTCCTGTGTTGAGGTGTTTTCTGTTGCTGATAATAAACATGATTATTAAATTTACTGTCAATGGCAAAGGCTATAGGAACACACAATCTAAAATATAGTTGTGTATTACTGTGTTTCTAGTTTTTTTTCTAAAGGCTGTTTTGGTCTTGGGAACCTCAGGCTGTCAGAACTCACTATTTACTTCTTCAGATCATAAGCTTGGCTTAAAACATAATGAGATTTTAAAAAAACAATGAATGCTTATTGTCTTTTATTTGCCTTCTAGTTTTTGAGCCTTTAGGTCCAACTAGATGTTGAGAAACACGTTCATTAAACAAAAGCTGGGAAAAAGTCTTACTTAGGCTTATGAATTCAGAGAAGCAGCTGTGTGGCTTGGAATGTGTCATCATTTAAAACAATGATTTGCTGAAGTTGATCACTGCCATATACTTCCAGGAGTGCCAATGAATTTTGAAGAGCTGTGTTTTTTAATTTTGATTTACTTTATATGTGTCTACTTTTCATATAGAAAGTTTAACAGTGTCTCCATATTATGCTGCTCTAAGAGGCCTCAGTTGTCATTTACACCTAACTAGAACTATTAGTCTCTTAAAAAATAGGCAATTTTAGTTCAAGAAATGAGACATTTTTGAAAACTTCTCTTTATCTGAAACTCTATTTGTAATGTTAAGTGCTATGATGAGCTGTCATATTATCCTCTTGTTGTTGCAAAGAGTCTGTACTGTTATAACTTTAGTGAAAGATTCCATTTTAGTTTTTACTCCACTACAATCAAGAAGTAAAGAGTTCCTTTCAAATTTTGCTGAACTCTTCTGAATATAATTTTATGTGTTCCTTCAGATCAGGAGTAGTTGATTGGTTGGCTCACTCCTCTGCTTTTCTTATGTTATGCTTATTTTAACTCCAATGTGTGAGATCTTTGATGAAAGTCTGGATGATCATTCTAAAATATGCCACCAAGTCCTCTTCAAACAGGAAAGAGTCAAGCAGGAATGAAGTACAACAAATACCTTACTGCAGTAGCTCTGACAAAATCGTCATTGCTGGTCTCGTCTTCAGTCTGTGCAACCTAATATTAGGCTCTAGTTGCATCACAACTGGCATTTGAGTTGAGAGGAGAAGCAAAAAGGTCTGTGTTACATCTTCTGTTTTAATTCTGTTTGGAGAAATCTAGAGTGTGGTTGGTAAGGTAGTGTTTGGGTGCACTAGTCAGCTAAAACATTGGGTGGAAGAGATCTAGCGTTGTTGGAATACAGAAGAAAATATTTATGAATCTTTAAGACAAAGCTGTTAAATATGCCAGTTTATGAAAGTAACATGATTCTTGGAGGTTATGTCTTAGTGTCTGATACCTGCTTAGGAGTGCTTAGACTATGCTATCACTAATGGAGCAAGCAAGTAGCGGCAAATACTTGGATAAATGTTTGAAGACATGATGCTTATCACAGGTTAAATTCTGTCTCAAGGTATGCAAGATCAACCTAAGGCTCATTTATTCATTTGACAATCTAATCTTCTATATGTGTTCTGCCTCTTCAGGGAGGATGCTTTTGGGTTAGTAAATATTTATCAATGCTAATGTCTTTTTAAAACTGCATCCTTATCTTTATTGTTTAAAGATAACATTTACTTGCCTGGGGGAGAAAGACATGAGGGAGCTGATTGTGTTCTTTTATTGCTTCCAAGACTCAAGCAGAAATTATTTATAATGTATTCCTAGCTCTTGCTGTTACAAAGAGAACTTTTGGCCTCTTAAAAATAATATTTGGATGTGTAATTAAATTTGGTGTAGCTACAATGTTCTCCCAAAGTTTGCAAAACAGTCCTTCCAGCACCTTGATGCAGATTATATAATATAGCTATTAAACATGGATTATCTTTTGAAGGAAAGGCAAAGATTAATGACTTAAACTAAAATGATGAATTAGATGTGTGTGATGAGATACAGTCTTGCAGTGATGTAGGAAAAGGAACCAGAGAAGGCAAAAACATTAAAATGAGATTAATAGAGCCACATTCTTAAGCAAAAAAATTTAGCTACTCATTCTGTATACGAAAAAAAAATAAATAAATGCTTGTCTTGCACATATTAAATAGGCATATAATGACTTTTTAGAACAGTCTGTCTGGCAATTGCAGTCTTACTTATTTTGTAGTAAGCCTGTCTGCAACATTGACAATACAAAGTCTTCTTGGGAAGAGAAGAGACTCTGTAAAGTCTGTTCTTTAGAGCATTCCTGAGAATTTTTAGGAGTGAGTGTAGATACAAATAAACCTTATTGGTAAAGCTTATCTATACAGTGCTAAATCAGTTGCTAAGCATGTTATATGGAAAAAATTTCTTCCCAGTCAGTTTGGTAATGACTTGCTGGCATTTGTTTTGCTTTCTTATACAGAGTAAGTTTCAGTCCACTTCCTGGGACCACCTGGGCATTTTGTTCAACAGATTTCTGTCCTTATATTATACCTGTAATGCAGGTAAGATGATCCTGCCTCTCTGGCTGTGAGAGCTGGAGCCCATCTCGGGGCTCTGCCTTGCAGCCTGTGGTGTTATAGGAGCAATAGCAGCTACTCATATCAGGCACCAGTTCAAGAGACAGGACCCCAGCTTCATTTTGTATGAACAGAACCATGTCCTGGGTTTCAAACATAGAATCGTAGAATCATTAAGGTTGGAAAAGACATCTAAGATCATCTAGTCCAAGTGTCAACCCAACACCACCATGACTACAAAACTATGTCTTGAAGTGCCACATCTACATGTTTTTTGAACACTTCCAGGGATGGGGACTCCACCATCTCCCTGGGCAGCCTGTTCCAATGTTTGTGCACTTTTTCAGTAAAGAAATTTTTCCTAATATCCAGTCTAAACCTTCTCTGGCGCAACATGAGGCCATTTCCTCTCGTCCTATCATGGTGTGGGAGAGGCTTCTGCTTCTGCACTGATTCCACCATCTGAGCGCCTGTTTCAAGTGTCCTTGTGTGATGGGGCAGCAGACCAGCCCTGGATCACCCATTGGCCTGCTGACTGAAATGCTAGCAGTGCATGATGCAAAGCGTCATCTTTTTCAGGAGTGGTTAGTATTTGATGTACCTGCAGACTTATAGAAATCTGGACTCATGTTGGTGCTCTTATGAAAGTTAGCCTTCTCTAAAGATCTGTGCTGTTTTCTTCCTCTCTGTGAGCAAAGTATTAGTACTAATCCTTGTATAATCCACCACTACAGAAGGTACTCTGTCTTAAATGTACAGTTGTCTGGTTGCATGCTCTGCTCAGATAAAAAGGTGCTGTGTTTTATTTGGTTTTATTTGCTTACAGAAAAGATACAGGAAGTTAAGCAGTTCTTTTATCTTTGTTCTTATGTATAACTGATCTCTCTAGAAGGCCTATTTTGAATGTAAAAAGCTGCATTCATTTGTAAGCTGGTTGAAAATTATACAGATTAATGTAGTGTAAATTCATACTGTATATACAAATTAAGATGCTTTAATCCTTAGATAAATCAGACAGTAGACAAGGGCTCTGTGCTTATCTATGTCACGGGAAGAGGTTACCATGATCAGCTATCTGTCACCACCCTTCTGTGGGTACTTGCTAATAGAGATGCTCACAGGCATACTCCCTAAAACTCCCTTTAAATGTGTAGGTTTAAGCAGTTGAAACTGGTGGGCTGATTTAGCTCATTAGTTTCTTGACTGAATTAGGTGAATCTGGGAGCACTTGCACAAGCAGTTTCTGCCAGCTGATGACTTGAGTGTCCTGTCTGCTGGAAAATACTGACAAGTAGATGAATATTACAACTTTTTCCACTGAATTAGCTAGATCTGGAAGATGGTATCTGTCTGCAACCTTTTTTTTTTTCTTCCCAATTCTGTTGGTAATATTGACCTTTTAGATATATATTGCATTTTTTTTCTTCAAAATAGGAGTCAAGGGAATGAACACTTCCTTAAGTTGTGCTGAACTTTGTTACCTACTGTGGACCTAATCCATAAATAGAATGTAATGGGGTATAAGTAGTATGACTAAGGAAGCACAGAAAGGTGGGTTTAAACATACATTGGATCTGTTTAAAACTGTGGCTAATGTTGGGAAACCTAGCAGGTATAAATAAAAATAATTTAACTTTCTCTACACTTGTTTTACCTGAGACAAGATTCTCAAGCCAACAGAAGACATCAAGCCTACCAACTTCACCCATCCCCATAGTTTGCTGATTGTGCATTGAGAATGTTGGATTGGAGAATACTCTATACAGTGATTCAGTGACTAATTACTACTCATTCCTTTCTTGTTAATTGTTTCATATTAATTTCCTGAATGTATTCCTAAAATCAAAGTGATTGATTTCCAGTATGTGTCATTCAGTTTAGTTCCTTTTTCACTGTGTGTAGCAGGTATATCATGAGAAAAGTTTGATTAGATGGCTGACTGCCTAGCATCTCTCTGGGTAACTGTAGATTTAAGATGGCATTAAAGTACATTCCAAGTTCTTCATGTTTTAATGACCACTCATTTGACTTTCTGCTAAAGGTGAGGAACAATTTTCTTCCCTACTACTTCCTCGTTCTCTAGGCAGAAGCTGAATGAATTCAGAAATATTCTACCTATCTGTTGTGCTTGGTATCTCTGCCTCCCCACTTTTTTCAGTGACTTGTCCTTCGGTCAGCACAAAGTAATTTGCTTACACTGACTGCTCCAGAGAAGGAGCCTTCTCCTGCTTTTCTGCTCCATGTCCTACCCACCTACACATACACACAGACCATATTCGAATATATATTGAAGTCTGGAGTAAAACAGAACTTAGCATTGCCTGAGCACATCTAAAGGGGAAATTCTAAAAGTTATCTGGAATTAATTGTTTTGTTAGTGTAGATACATTTGCTGCATGGCTCTAACAGCAAAATCAAGCTTTGAGTATTTCAGGAACTGAGGTTACTGGGCCAATTTAGAGGCAATGTAGACATAGGCTTTGTGATGGTATTTTGTCAAAAACGCTGTTTTTTTTCAGCAGCCTAATAATATTTGAACCTTAGTGGTGGGTCTACTCTTCAAATAGAGCTTAGGCTTTTCCTGCTTAAATGCTTCCTCCTTGCACTACCACCATATGCTATGTATAGTGATTACATTACCATATATTTTAGTCCTGCATATGTAAAAGCTGCAGTGGTGGTAAAGACAAGCATTCAAATATTTTTGTTTAACTTGTTGGCACAGAGGTAACTGGTGTGGGATAGTACTGGGATGTTTGGAGACTGCATTGTATTTTTGTTCAATTGAGGATTGAGACCTATTTTAGGATTGTGGAAAGATGAGCAGTTCAGTTCCATTAAGATGTGGGAAAGAGTAAATACTTGCAGACAGTAATTACAGCCTGGTTTTGTTCTCCTGCTGAGGAGAAATGGAGGTGCTGATGCCTGGTAAGGAGGAGGGCTGGAGGGAATGGAAGGGTGGCAGGAAGACAGATGAGGAAAAAAGGGGTTGCATTTTAAAAATGTTTGAAAAACACTGTCATAAGTGGTTAGACAAAGTTTAATGTTAGCTTGAGATAGAGGAAAAACAGCATGGAATAGCTCAGTGATTGATGACTCACTCAAGATTCAGCTAGGGAAAAAAAAATCTTCTTTAAATAAACTATATAGTACTTGAGATGTTCTGATACTGAACTACTTCAGGTACAGAGAAAATACCGTGCAGGGTTTTAGCTTGGGAAGAGACTGCTCTGGAAACTTGGTCACTGCTGACAGTTTGTTTCTGGCCAAAGATGATTTGTTAAATCATCATGTTGTTTGTACATTCTCACTCCAGAACTTTGTATGTATCCAGAAGGGTGCTTAACTTTCCTGTTTGACAATGATGCATTGGCCATCTGCACTCTCTGCTCCTGCAAACAGAATACAGCTTTTGCGTAATGGTTTCCTCTCAAGAAGAACTTAATAAAATCTGCAATAGATGAAACAGTGACTCACAGTTGCATAGTTTAACACATATTGTGCTTATCTCACAAACAATAGGATACCTTTGTCTGGTTTAGGATTTGGCTCAATATGACTATCATCTGTTATTTTTAATACAGATCTACTGTTGCCTACAGTGGAACTTCTTACAGGATGATGGCAGAACATGTATAATACTCTGAAACATCCTTAAAAATACCTGCATGCCAAGTGCTTTGTTTCATATTAAGTGCTCACTTCTGAAAAGGTCACTGGACCTACTCCAGCAAAGCACTCAAACATGGGCTTAATTGTAGGCACACAAATAGCTTCTGTTTATGCAGTATGACTTGGCACAAATCCAAAAATTAAGTACCTGCGCACAGAGGGACTAGGTTGGAACTACTGAGGGATATTGAAGTCAACAGGAATGTCTTAGTATGCTTAATGGCAAACAAATGGGTAAGTGTTGGCTTAGCCCACAGTGTTTGACACCTTCAGAATAGATTTTTCTCTTGCTCACTGAACCCTCTCTCCTTTCACCCAAGACAATTGTTCTCTGGTTTTCTGTTACTTCTGTCAAAGTTCAGCATGTTGTCCTCACACGGCCATTGCTTTGAGAGCTGTAAAGACAGTCTTAATTGTAGCAGCAATACCATCCTGATCATCTGGGTTATAATTGCTGGGTTTTCTCAGTCTTAGCGCTCACCTTCAACCTCTTTAGTGGGAAGATGCCTTATAATAAAAATCCTTGTATGAGCATGTGCATATTCTGAGGCCTAGTGAATAAAGATTGGGTTTAAAAATCTCAGTTCTGTTGCTGGTTTTCCTTCTGACCTTTTACCTATGAACTTCAGACAAGCTCGTTGTGCATCAATGCTTTATGTGGTACAAAGAGGAATATGAAACATACCTTCTGAGTACTGTAGTCCTGTTTGCCCAGGGATTTCTACTGACAAGATGTAACAACTTTGTTGGACAATGAAGTCAAGCCTAGCTGTCTTATGGATGGGGTGATTGTATGTGGCTGTCAATTTGAAGTGATATTCACAGAAAACCACAAAGTCTTGTCTTTTAGCGCAAAGGACAGGAGGAAAGGAAATTTTACCAGACATATGTGAAGTCTGAAAATTCTGAACGGCTTATTATAGGTTCTGGTTAAAAACAACCCACAAACTGCGAAAAGTGTATCTGGATGCACTCACGTAATTTCACAAGTCTGCCAGGGTTTCAGGGGCAGATTTGTGAAGAAAATCCCTTGTAGCAACAGGTAGAGCCGGGAAATTGGTATGGCGAGTGCTTTGAATACAGATCTCTACTCTTAGTTAATGATTCAAAATAAATTTGGCATCTTGGTATGCTGTGTTTTTTGTTGGTTTTGTTGCTGATCTGTGCCTTACAGACGAGTTCTGAGCTACACTATATTGTAGACAAAGAATAAGAGAAAATTCCCATTAAATAAGATTACAAACTAAGTAGAAAAAATGGGTAAAATGATGGAGAAATGAAAGTATCTCCATTTTACAGGTGAAATTATGAAGCCTGGAAAGCTTGTTTAGGAATACACAGAATGCCAGTGGTCTTACCGAGAACCTAATCAAGCTTGAGATCCAGCTTGCTTTATCCTACATGTTATGGAACCAGGTCATGATATATTTCCAAATCCCTTCAGAAAACCAAACTAAAGCTTTTTGCTACAGGATATGTTTTCCGTCTGATGTAGTGGTGGTATTAAAGCTCATTAGAATTAATCATCAGTTTAAATTGCTTCACCACTTAATCCCAGAGAATGTCACCTCCAGGATGCATGCTTTTGAATACCATGTTTTCTTTCTGTGACTATCAGAGAGTTCCCCTCAAGGTTTCTTGTCAGAAAGGCTAAACAATTCCTGTGGTGCATCATGAAATCGAATATGCAACATTGTTAAACTTTGTGTGAATACTCTCTTCAGAACCTCTCCACAAAACCTCATTGACGGTATTCCAGCTTCGGGAACGTGTAACAGAGAAGGGGCAGGTGGCAGTTTGCCATCATAAGTTTGTGGCATGCCTGCAGTCCTGGTTGACAGAGGAGGTCCCAGATGACTGGAGGCTGGCCAACGTGACGCCCATCTACAAGAAGGGCCGGAAGGAGGATCTGGGGAACTACAGGCCTGTCAGCCTGACCTCAGTGTGGCTGGGGAAGATTACGGAGCGATACATCCTGAGTGCACTCAACAAGCATATGCAGGTCAAGCAGGGGATCAGGCCCAGTCAGCATGGGTTCATGAAAGGCAGGTCCTGCTTGACCAACCTGATCTGCTTCTATGACCAGGTGACCCGCCTAGTGGATGAGGGAGAGGCTGTGGCTGTTACCGACCTCGACTTTAATAAGGCCTTTGACACTGTCTCCCACAGCATTCTCCTGGAGAAGCTGGCGGCTCATGGTGTGGATGGGTGCACCCTTCGCTGGGTTAGAAACTGGCTGAATGGCTGTGCCCAGGGACTGGNCTGTCCCTAATAGCTCTAAATTTAGTGTCTTGCATTATTTTTAATAACTTCCTACAAAATAATTATCTTTTTAAAAGTCTTTATCTTGAAAAATTGAATTAAAAAAAAGTTTTTGTTTTTTTTTTATTTTTTTTTTTTTTTTTTTTTTTGGGCAGGGGGTGTTGATGGTTGGACTAGATGATCTCAGAGGTCTTTTCCAATCTTAACAATTCTATGATTCTATGATTCTGAAGGATGGGGGACTCCATTGAGGAGGAGGCTGAATCATAAGCTGTTCACATAACTGAAAAAATGTGAAACCCTGCTGCACAGTTTTGGTGTTTGAGATATTCCTTGCTCTGCTGAATTCTATCATAGGTTGCTGCTGACTCAGGCCTGGTAGTGGAACTGGCTTTTACTTGCTTTGGGGAAAACAGGAGTTTACTCTTCCTGCATAGTTTACTTATCATTCTTTTTAATGAAAGTTTTCCTGGTTGCTTTTTTTAAACTTAAAAAAAAAATAAAATTACAGTGTAGGTCTAAATAGTTGCTGTTACATGCAAATGCTCACCCATATCTCATTAATGCTTGTGTGCAATTCCTGCAATTGCAGTTCTCACAGTAGCAGAATTAAATACAGGACTGGGAGGGCAGTTTGGAATTGGTCTGAAACTTTTTTGAATCTTTTGATATGGAGCCTCACAAGGTGGGTTTCTGGTCTATGATTACTAATAAAAATAATATATTAATTCATTTCTTGGAGAGATGTAATGATCCTGAAGATGCAGCATATGTCTCAACAGGGATCAATTTTCCATTGACACTGCTTATTAGTCCCACAGTTGACTACGTTCCATATACTCTGTTTCCCTTCGTTTACAGCAGAAAGAGATCAAAGTGCTGAATGGATGAGAGCGTGATTCCCACAGCAGTTAAAATTTTTTATGAAGAGTTTGTTAGTATATACCTCTTGAGGCATGTTGTGTCGTTTTATGACCATAGTGCAACTGTAGATCTGCTGGCATCACTGGAACTTGCTTCTAATCCCCCTATTTTGTGTTTGTGCTAATCTCAAGGTAGAGATGAGGTTAGCTGGCTGTCTACAGAAACATTTTATTTTGAAGTTGTTTTTTTTTTTAGGAAAAATATATTTCAACTTTTATTTCAAAGTACAAGTCAGATGTCTAGAGTATCACAAAGAGAATACTTTGGTTAAGGGTCAGCATTAAAGTTCACTAGAAGGTAGATTTGGTTTGCAATCCCTGTTTGTCCCATGCCAGAAAGTCCCATAATCTTAGTTACTGTCAGTGAAATGTTTGTGTTTCTGCTTCATCAACCCATCTAGTAGATGATTCTGTACAGTTTTACGATTGGAATAATTAACAGGTACATGCGGAAACACAGCCTTACATAACTGAAGGCATAGTAACTTATGTCAAGTCAAGGAGCTTGAAGGACAAGCAAGCAGTGTCTATGGGGGGATAGCACCTCTTAAACTGGAAGTGCTGCTGAAGGGATCCTACTATGGCAACACAACTGTAGAGCCCATCAGCTATGATGGGGGATGACAGCTTGTTTGCATAATCTTACTGTGCAGTAAATACAGATGTTTTGCTAAAGATAAGTGGGTTGACTTGTAAGTGGATATTCTCATTTGGACTAGTTTAAATCTGACTTAACCTTCCAGGGTCTACAAGTGTAACTGCCTCTTGAGTTTAAAAGCTCTAGGAATTTAACTGATTTCTCCAAAACCACATCTGTCGGTCCAAACTTGGATCTTGGGTATATTTCTCATTTCAGGCTCAATAAAGACTTTCTTTATGCACAGTTTATAACTAGTGGGATAATTTCAGCTTGTCACATGCTATGCTTTGTACTCTGGCACAGGGAATGCAAAATTCTGGATTGTTCCTTCCATGGCTTATGTAAAATTTAAATATATGTTAGTTTGTTTAAAGGAGTAATATGTGAACTAAAACTAAAAAAAAAACTGAAAAAGAGTTACTTTCACAGCTGGAGGAAGTAGAGATGAGAGCAATATTTTACAGCCTATATTCTCTTCCAATGTCTTTTTTAAATTATTAATGGATTCTAGAAGTAAAATACATAATTTTACTGCACAATAATCAACCCAATTATGTTCCTTCCTATAAACATCACGAGTGTTTTTCTTACACTGGCTAAATTTCCCAGGAACAAAACCAGACATATTTCTTAAACTGAATGATTGTTCTGGTCTGTTTTTCAGGAGGGTTTCTGTTGTGTACATGCTCCCATCTCTAAAATCTTGAACTTGTGGCAAAATCATGAGAGATGTTGCAGGTGTTCTGATCCTGCAACACACTGTTAATTCAGATAAAGCAGTTGTAGATGCTGTAAGGTCACACTGAGTTTAACAAAAGCTTAAGTTTTGGCTCATGAGGTATTTGTGGTTCAGATAGACAATGATTTACTGTATAAAGTCACTGGGGAAGATTCCTTAAATCTTGTTACTGGCTGAATAATTTGCCATATCTTCATGTATGCACCAGTCCAGAAAAACACTTAAACTGGTTTATAACTTCAAGCAATCAAGTAGTCTGGTGAGGTTTGTCATGCTTTTAATTTCATCTGTAATTAAGATGAAATGAGCCCAAGGTTGGGTTCTCTGAAAATGTCCTTTAAAGAGAACAATAACCTGAGTTAACAGCAAAATAATCAATGTTGTTATGACAATAATTCAGCAATGTACTTGCAAAAAAAAGCTGTGAAGCATTGTAGAATTCTGTGTCTTGCATCTGAAGTTTTAAAAGCAAGAGACAAATACTCAAAATCTCTCACTGTGGACAAGATGGAAGTGAAAGAAAATCCTTCAGATTTTTTCCAATGATTTTCTAATGTTTGGTGGAAGGAGAAACTGGGTGACAAGGCGGAGGGGGAGCATTATTTGAAGGCATTCAGCTTTGGTTTGTCTTTTTCTGCACAGTGCCTGGAATGGATGCCTTAGTGCTTCTGCATGCCACCTGAAGTCTCAAATGCCCAAATGGCTTGCTTTCTCCACCTTTAAATGCAAACTCTGACTTGATATCTTTCATTCACAAAGACAAATGAAACTAGCTAAAGGGAAGCGAGCTTGCTTTGGGTGATACACAGGAAAGCCTGCTGTCAATAGTTATTACTGCAAATAATAATAATAATATTAGTAATAATAATGGTAAAGCAGTTAGCTTTGGACAAGAACAAGTAATGAATCTTGACATCTGCTGTCTAAATCTCATTGGAGCTGTGGGTCTCTGCCCATGAATAAGGACAATACATGCCCGGAACAAAGTGAGTAACAAATCTCTCATTGCCTTCATTGTGTAGGATGCAAGTATAAAATGACAATAACCATGACTGTATGTAGGTATTGAAGAGAGAGATAAATTAAGAATGTAGTTCAACTGAAATAAAGCAATTGAAGAGGTCTTCTAGTTGTCCTTCCTGAATGCTTTTAGATCTCTTTGTGGAAAACCCACAAAAATAATACTGCATATGTGAAGATTGTATCACTTGAGTGTTTCTCAGCTCCCTCCTGTGGTTTTGTAATGAATAGGGGGAATAAAAAGTGTTTGCCTATAAAGTGTTTAGTGAGCTGGTTCTGATTCATCTGGTAATGGTGGTGATTTTTTTTCCTCTCCTTTGATGTGCTAGTGCTCTTTGTGCTTGACAAACAGCAACTGAATTATCCTGCTCTGTGTTTTTAAAATGTTTTAGTGACTATAAAGAAGAATGTTGTTCTGCTTTTCCAGAATGTTGTATCTGCACAAAGATGCAACTTTATTATCTTGGAGCCTTAGACAAATGGAAGGCTTGTGTCAAAGAACTGAGGAAAAAAATGATAAAGGGATCTGCTCTTGCCATCTTAGATTTGGTTGATATATCATTCTGTTATGAAACCTGAAAGAGACTTCTNTTCTTCTTCTTCTTCTTCTTCTTCTTCTTCTTCTTCTTCTTCTTCTTCTTCTTCTTATTATTATTATTATTATTATTATTATTATTATTATTATTATTATTATTTCCTTTTTCTCTGCTGTCCTATTAAACTGCCTTTATCTCAACCCACGGGTTTTAGTTTTTTTCGGCTCTCTCCCCCATCCCGCCGGGGCAGGGGGAGGGTGAGGGAGTGGCTGTGTGGTGCTTGGTTGCCAATTGAGGTTAAACCACAACACAAGGAAACAGTAGTTTTTCTGGGTCTGAATATAGACCATTTAATGTGATATTATGCATATAGTTTCCATTTTCATTAATGATCATGTCCCATCACTGAAATAGTCTGGGATGTTATGACTTATTAGTGCTTCTCCACCTATATTTTTGATGTATCAAAATTATATAGGCTAACCAGATAAAAGGCTGTGAATTTCAAAACAACTGTGCTGTGGAGGGGAAAAAAGAATATTTTTTACCTTTGTAATTTCCCTAAAGTTTCTTTTTTCCCCCTTACTGTTAATTTCCAGCTACATCCAATAATAAAAGCCTTTCTCATAAGAAAAATTATTAATTAAAACCAGTAATCTCCTCAATTGAATTGTCAGGTTACTTGGAATAAGTATCTCAGAGTAAAAGAGAAGATGCTAATTAATACAACAAATTGTTTTAATTTCTATCTCTTAAACTGATCACCACATTGTTACCATTGTGACTAAGATGTGAATTACTGGAAAACCATTGTTCAAAACATATAAAGCATGCTAAATGAGCTCACTAAGAGACTTTATACTGAACCTATAACTGTAGATTATATTGTACATTATAGGGTTGAATCATTTTCTGTAGGAGTGAAAGAAGCCCAGCCTCTTATGCAGTGCCTTTTGTTGGAAATTTTCAATGGTTTTAACCTGACATCTGTTTCGCATGTGCAGAAGCTACATTTACACGCATTTGTGCATACAAACAACCAAGAAAATGTGCCTTATGTCCTAAGTATTGTTTGCATTGGCAGAAGTTGATGTGTGCAAACATTTTTATCTGTGCTGAACTAGAAACCACTTTTTTTTTTTTTTTTTTTTTTTTTTCTTTTCCCCTTTTTTTTTTTTTTTCCTTTCCCCTACTTTTGATTTGCTGCCTGGCTTGATAAACTTTCTTCAGCCAGCCAAAATTTCTGTAATAGGTGAGAACATCCTGGATACTGCATGTAACAGATTTTTGCCTTTGGGGCATGTAACATTAACCTTTCTCTGCCTTTCAGATGAGTTAGGACACTGTCCTGCTTTAATTGGGCCAGATGTTTCGAAGTAGCAATAGAGATTCTGCCTAAACAGCATGATTTAGATGACAAAGCAGTGCTAGCTTCTGTACTTCTGTACTGCCAAGTCAATTAAGAAGATGTTACTCTTCCATCATGACATGTTGTAGTCCTTCAGCCAAGTAAAAAAAAGACTACAACTAGGAAAGATAAAAGTTTTAATTTTGAGCTTGGGGGTTTTCTTTGAGGGGAGAGAGGGCTGGGAGGTTTTAATATTAAGCCAGAAGTGTGTCCAGAGTGTGGGGGAAGAGCCTCATTTTGAACAGTTGCCAAATATCCACTTCAGGCATCCTTTTTTTTTTTTTTTTTTTTTTTTGTGGTAGAGGCAAATCATTCCCACTACACATCCAACATCAAAATCTCTCAACAATACAGTGCCAAGGTATTTTGGTCCAAATATTATTTGAAATTATTTACCTACTTCAGACCTTGTAAATCAGTAAAAGGACATTTATATTAGTCATGTAGAATTAAAGAACATAATTAAATTTATGTGCAACTTCTGTTGATTTTAGTATGATAAAATTGTTTCTTGAAATAAGTTCATGATAAATACATTTTTTTTTTTTTCCTGAATAAGCCCTCTGTTTTTTCCACTACACTCTTTGGGCAGCATTTCATTCAGGCTCTACTAATCCATGTTTGTCCCAGACATTGGAAGAGCTTCATCATCCAGGCTTGATGAAAGAAGCACATAAGTGAATATTGTCTAGAAACTGAGGACAACATGATGATGAATTTCTCCCAATTGCTTGATGAAGGTTTGATATTCTTCCTGTTTTTTTTCTTGTTTCTTTTGTGATATAAATTTACCTGGAAGTTTGAAAAGGTGTGGATGTTTCTTGCTCTTTATTTTTAAGTTCTCTGAAGAAAGGGTAAAGACATTTATATGTTTATATAGTCCCTACATAAATATAGGTAGTATAGATATAACTAGAATACCCCAAACACATGGGGCTTAAAAAAAATCTAGGAAAGAACACTAAGCCCAGGTACAGATGTAGATTTTCTGTGTGCAAGTTAATGTTGCAGAATTCCTCTGGTGTAGGGAAGGTGCTGCACATAGCTGCCCTATCAATATTGCTTTTAGGTTCTGCTCTGAGACTTCTTCACTTCCTTTCCCTTACATTTCTGTTGTACAAAAATATAAATTAAAAATGGAATCTGCTAACCCCATTCAAAATACTTTCTTTGCTTTGGCTGGTCAGGAGGAAAGAGAATGGAGCATAGCCCTATTTTACATTGCAATGCACTAGTTTCTCCATTTCTATAGCTGTTACAAAGCTGGAGCTAGACAAATAGATGGCCTTTTTTTGGACATCTAAAGCAACCAGTAAGTGGTGAAATGATATGGCAACTGCATAGCCCATCGTATCTGAAAGTGCTTCCCCTAAGGCAGGACTACACTGACCACTGGCCACTGTGTTCTGTACATTCTCTGTTGGTGGAGAAAAAGAAACACACTTTCAAAAGCTGGGAATGCCAGTGTGAGAGGTGTGTACAGTCAACTCCTTATATAAAAATGAAAAGTCATACTTGTATAATACTAGTTTTTCGAAATTCCATATTACTATGTCCTGCCTTTCAAAGTAAGTAGCTGAATATGTGTTAGTTATTGGGGGGTACTTAACAACTAAATCAGATGCTCCATCATGCTATAGCTGTGTGTCAGTGGTAATGTCAACTCATCATTTATTGCAGTTTGGTTTTTCCTTACCGATGGAATTATGGACATGATTCAAAGGCAGCTATTATGGATAATTTTATCATTTGATTATTTTAGCAGCTTCTCTTTCAAAATTTGCAGCACAACAGTACACTTTCAGTCACGCTAACTTCATTGCGCAAAAAATAACAATTACATTATTAACTGACTAAGCACAGATATGTGCTTGATGATTCATACCACTAATCTAGGCTGTATCACACACATTTTGTATCACTTGAGTGCTTAGAAGGGTGGCCATTCTGATTCCACCAAACCACTCAGTGGGTTTCTGACTTAGGTTTCTAATATTCCTAGGTAGCACACCTGGCTGATAAAATGGACAAAGGCCATGGCTGCAGGACTAAAGGAAGAGGCAGAAATATTCTTTGGCATTTCTGGTCAGGTAATTGAAAAAGAAGGCCAGAAGATGGAGTTTTGTACAACTGCCACAAGCTAAAACCTCTCTTACAAATGCTTTTGAACTGCTATGATATAGCTGCAATACCTTCATTAATGATTTAACTGGAATGCTTAAAGACTCCACCTGTAACTATCGGTTCAATAAAATGGAATATTAGAAACTAAAGTAAATGAAAGACAAATCCTGAAAACAGAATGCTTGGCTTTTGGAATTAAAAGGAATTCAGGGTTCTTAGCATGTATTGACTGCCTTAGCTTTCTGAATGATGTCATCATGACAGTGAGGTAGCTCAGACGGAAGCAAAATCTTAGCTGACCAAATTCACTGTTGCCTTATAATCTTTTGGAATTTTGTGTAAACTTCAAATAGTAACTTAACTTTTGGTAGTATTTCATGCTGAATTTGCCCTGAGATAAAAAATTGTAAAGTGGTAGATGAGAAAATCAGTATCCATTTGCTTTAAGCTGGTGTTTCCATGCTACCTCTCAGCCCAACACATGGCATTTTCTCTCCTGTGTAGAAAACATAATACTTTCTTAACATAATTTTCAATAAGAATAATTGCAGCATTTGTTAATAAAGATTGGGGGGTTTATTTTTTTTTTTTAAGATTCAAGTAAAAAAACAAAGGCAATTAAATGAATGCTTTGATCTTCTAAACTGTGCTAATGCTGCTCAGCATAGTCCAAAGCACATATTTGGAGCTTATTCAGTCTTTCCATTTTGGACTGCATTTTGTGGATGTTAAATACATGTGTCTTACATACACAGACAAGCTTCATCTCATAAAATTGCATTATTTTGTACAGTTCTTTTTGATACCACCAACATTCTTACTGATGAACTGTAGTATGTCAGAAAAATAACATTCAGTTCTGTTTTGTGTGCTAAATACAGATTTATGCATTCAGATTGGTAATTCAGTACAGAATCAAAATATCCAGGAGTGCCTGCTTCAACAATATCAAAGCTCAGATTCTAAGACATTTGCCTCCAAACACCCCATTTTTACTGACTCTTGGTTTACTGAACTTTCATCTGTTTGGTCTAAACTCAACTTTGCTTCAGAAATTTCAACAGCAAACACTTAGCTAGATCCATGACTTACAACATAAGAATGTGAGGAAAAATGTATTTTCTGCTCTTTCAAAAAATGTTGGCACTTTTTTGTGTTACATAAGTCTAAAAGCCTCTCTTTTAAAGCATCAAGCTCAGCAGGAGCATGAGTATGAGTAATCTGCACTTTGCATTGTTTGAAGCAATTGGTTTTGAAATAACAAAGCTATGCAAACTTGAAAATATCCGTTTGTGGGAGCCTGGCAATATGTTCATTTCCTTGACATCAGAGAGAGAAACAAGCACAAAAATACTGTTAACTTTTCTTAAGTGACGAAGTGGTAGTGAGGAATTGAAGTTTCTTTATGGGATTATTGACCATTTTAAGTTACACAAACTCCTCTTCCACACTGCATACTTACAATAATGTGACCATTGATGGAAAATTTAATTAATTTAGTATGATACGTCCCTAGGCACTGATTGATGCACAGGTTCTATATCACTTGTTCTGGAACATACTATAAGATTCCTTATGGATGTTGCTTTAAGTACTTTAATAAAGAGCAGATCATCTCCTATTACAAAAATTGGTGTGTATGTTTAGAAGTTATGCCAACCCATTTCATTTGTCTGTTCATAATTTTGCTAAAATACAAAACCTGATTGTCTTGATCAGACAAGAAAGTTTCTCCACCTGTTCACCAGGGCATTTTCCCAATATACTATAAATTTATGCTTGAGATAAACTGCTCCAGAGCTAGGGAATTATGTGAGGATGTAACAAGTAGCAATGCATTTCTCAGCATGAAGTTGGGATAGCTTCACAAATGGGTATGCTGAAAGCATGTAAATGTGGTTAGAAGTTATGTATCTATTAAGCACCTGGATTCACGTAATAATTCTTTCACTGAAAACTGCTGTGAATTCAGTGAAGCAAGACCTTGTAAGGAGAGGTAATATTTTTCTTGTTCAGTAAGAGGTGAAAGATGTCCTTCTAAGTATTACTGGCTTTTGTTATAAGAGAAGAAAGTAAAAGTAGGTCACTGGGTAGTCTATAGTATCTCATCACATATAATTTTTTTATTGGCTTAGGCAATTTTATTGCCTTTTATAATTTTGCTGAAAATCTTTGAAAAATCAGCTAAGCCATCATATGAACTGCAGGATAAGCCCAAAAGATTGGCATACCATTGCAGATGTCCAGATATTTCCTCTTCATTGAGTCACATTCAGTCGTGGAATAACTCTAGAAAATTTTGCTGGACTTTAGCCAGCCATCGTTATGGAAGATATTTCTTTTCCATTGCTAAATCTTTAAATGGTAAAGCAATTATTAAGCAACACCTACCAATACTATCCTATACAAGTAGATTTTTTTTTCCTGTTTACTTTCATTTAAAAGTTGCCACCTGGATCTCTCAGGTATGGTGAACTCCCATATTTTGAAGGTGTGATGAGGCACTTGCTGAGGATCTTTATACTATTGCCAATATATCTATATGTGTAGAACAAGAGATCTGTTTATATTAGGTAAAATTGCATCTATCAGACCACTGGACAAGAGGCAAAAACATTAATGCTGAGAGATAAACAATTAGATAATATTGTTTGGCCAACCTCAGGCCCATTGTGTATCTTCAACAAGACGTAGAACCATGGATCTTTTCAGCTTTTGTTGCTGTCATTCCTAAAAGTGTTGGTTCTGATAGAAATTTGTCTCCTTAAGAAAGATTCTCTGTTACTATTAACAGTGCCATATTGATTTGCCAGTGCCTGGATGTTGTTATTTCCAGTGCCTTCTGGGGCTTATATTTCTAGAATTTAAAACCTGTGGAGCTGGATCAGTGAGAACAAATGTGGAATACACAAAATGCAAACTGCAATGTCATAAAAAACAAATAGAAAATAATGACGATTCACTGCAAATCATTCTGTTTCTGCAGAGAAGCAGCTCCTTCTAGTTTTTAAAGGACTTTGTTTCTAATATTTTTTTCTGACTTCCATATCCCTGAATACAGAGAAATCTGGGTTCTTATTATAGAGACACAAAATGTCTCCTTGGTGAAATGTAATGCCACATGCAGTCTAATATTCTCTTTCAAGCAATGTGCAGAACCAAGTCTGTTGAAAATGAGCGGAGGTGGTCTTGCAGAAAAACTACCCTAGTATGTTACTTTTTCTGAGGTTGACTTCTGCTTTGTGACAAGATCTTGAATGACACAAAGTAATTTTTTATGGAAACAGGAAGAAAGGCATAAAAAGCGCTACTGAGAGACTGGGATCTGGAACACAGTTCAGGAGATTCAGACAACATTACTACAATAACAGTGTTAAGCAACTTCATATCATTACTGCTTGCTGTACTATGCTTCCACCATGATCCACAGAAATTGATATCAGACACTAGCACTCAAGTAACAGCATGTCTGCACTGTGAACAATTGCCTATCTAGATGAATTTGACTGCAAAAGAAGGTAAATGATGCCCAGTAAAATAGGAAATTCAGTAATTCACAAAATAACCCAGTCAGAACAACTGAAAAGCAGAAAACCTTAAGGCAAAGAAAGAAACATAAAAGATGAACAACAAAGATATTTAGGGTAGAAACCATGAAAAGTATGGCTGTAATTTTGATGATTCGTCACCAGACTTCAGTACCAGATATGATTTATCAGAGCGTATTGTACTAGGTGGAGATTCAAGCCAATAGAGAAGAAAATACCACATGAGAATCAGTCTCAGTCATGTTTTCAAGATAATCTGAAGCCTCATAGCAAAACCAGCAAGTCCTCCAGGTGTAGCGTGTAGTGTAAACGAGATCAAAAGATAAAACTTGTTTGAGTGCCAAGCAAAAAAATACACCTTGTAACTACTGTTGAACATGTAACATTTCCCAGATGGTACTTCAAAGACCTCTGAGGATTGTGGTGGTATGTGTGCTGCCTCCTCTGTTCACAATAAATGGAATTACCTTTTTCTATTATTGATTATCTAATTAGCATTTTGCAGTTGTTTGTGCAATGGCTGGGCTAGAATGATTAAATGTCCGTCAGTTATTTCCATAGAGATAAAATTACAGTACCCACATACCACCGTTTTTTCACTGTATGCAAATCAAAAGGAAGTGCTATAAAGAAAATAATTACAGCTTTATTTTTTGAAAGTATACTTAGGTGCTATCCTATAGGTGGCAATATACTGTAATACTTATGAATTAAAAGTCTTACTACAAGAAATTCAGTGGCTGTTAAAAAGAAAAGATTTTTCCTTTTCACATTATCTCCTGATGTATTCCATTTGAACGTACTTGATTATGTGAAATAGGGTGATCCTGGTGCATTACAATGCAGTTCCAGACACTTATGAAATATAACAATCTTTTTTTTAAAAATTAAATATATTTATTTCAGTGATATCCTAAGGATTTTTCTCCCTTAGCCTCATGTTCCCTCTAAAAATACACATTCACGACAAAAATTACACCAAAGTAGGACATAGCTGGTTTCTAGGTTGGTCTGCTAAATCTGAAGGCCATGAAGATTTCTAAAGTAGGTTCCTAATAGAAATTAGCATTGAATTGATATTTATTGGGAGTAAAGACATGCCATTTCTGAATCTTAGGTGTTGAAAAAAGATCAATGTTACTCCATTTGAACTCCAGAAAAAAATGGCACTCCAACACTAATTTGTGCCCAAGTTGAGGGCTCTGCCTGTGTAGGTTCTCAAACAAAACTTTATTTCATCATAGTCTTGTTAATACTAAATGAGTGTTCAAGGGGTAGGAAAAAGGCCCTGGGAACTCATATTAGTATGCAACAAACTTTGTATACTCTTCTAGTAGTCTGAATGACTGAAGAACTGGAGTCAAGCTGGAAAACTGAATATTTTTCGAGGGATTTCTTGCTACCAGTTGCTTGCAAGAAGCTGAAAGACAGATTGGATAAAAACTTTCTCTAATATAAACAAAACTAGCTGAAACTTCAATATTTGAGGCTTTTGATTCCGAATCCTTACATTCTTACACCATCTGCTCTTTAAGGCACAAAGTGGTGGGAACGAATGTGCATGCAGTCCTATGGTATTTGTACTACCTATGTTTCCTTCCCTAATTACTTTTGATTTTTTTTTGTCTATCCTTTGCACATTACTTTAAGTTGTTTGGTGAAATAGTAACCATTCAGATTTCATTCTTAATGTATTTTAAATACAATTTAAAT
>VZTL01028828.1:14747-28459 GCA_013400535.1 Scopus umbretta | reverse complement strand
TATTCTATTCTATTCTAAAGTCCTTGCAGGAAAATAAAGGGTGTGGGGAAGAAAGTGAAAGCAAGATGTTAGTTTATCTAACATTAATTAATAGATTGTATTGTATTTTATTTTCAAATATGAATTGTATCTAAATTCTGTATCAGAAAACCCCACTGACCATGTGCTTGCCCAATTATAGATGACAATTTTCCAGAATTTCACAAGATCATCTAATTTGTCTTTCTCACTACCCTTAAATACATACACCAAACTTCTGTAATCCTACTTTACAGAGAAATGACAAACACCTTCTGAACTTAAACTTAGAGAAAAAAAAGTGTAACTATTTCAGGTTAGAGTAGGTTCATTACTGAAGATAAAAAGATGGTGATAGAAAGATCTGTTTCTCACTAGCAAGTTTACTTGAAATGTGGATGTGTGATTTAGTTGCCTTTGTAAATCCCTGTGGGTCACTAATCCGCATGCTAGGGACACGTGAAATTCTACAAACTCCAGAACTGGACCAGTGTACTTTTCCATAATAGTAAGGTTGTAAAATTAGCAGGACAAAGATGTACCTTTTTGTTATAACAAAAAGACAGCAGGTGCTATAAATGATTTGCAGGACTGAGTCCAGTATACTAGCAAGGACAAGAACATTCAGTAGCTGGGAACTGTAAGACTTTGAACATTTTGCCCTTAACTAACACAAATTTTTATCTATTAAATTATTCCCAGGTAAAAATGTCTGCAAATCAATCAACCATGGCTGTGAGCATATTTGTGTTAGTGCTGACAATTCCTACATCTGCAAGTGTCGTGAGGGATTCATATTGAGAGAAGATGGCAAGACATGCAGAAGTGAGTTACCAGTATCTATTGAACATTTTTGCATGTGTATCAGGCATAGAAAGAAATTTTTTTTTCACTTCTTACTGGAAAAAAAGACCCTTCCTTTTGATATCTACATTTTTTTAACATGTTTTCATTCAAAACCTGTATGTATATCAATCCTTCCCAGGACAGGACATCTGCAAATCAGTCAGCCATGGCTGTGAGCATATTTGTGTTAATGAAGATGACTCGTATGTTTGCAAGTGTCATGAGGGTTTTCTGCTGAGAGAAGATGGGAAAACATGCAGAAGTAAGTACTCTGATAATTACTCATAGACTTTTATTTACAGTATGTAGATTTGTGGAAGTGTTGTAACAAATATAACAACAACAGTTTACTGTTATAATATAGGACTAGTATTGTTATACCTGACAGGAGCTTGTAAGAGACTCTGTGAACAGAAATAATTTATATTAAGAGCCAAACCAATATGACTGGAGACAAAAAAGACAATTTTTCAGGTGCCAAGAGTTAGAAGTGTTTGCTGCCTGAATTTTTGCCCGTTTCTTCCAGCGGTGTCAGTAGACCTAATAAAAGCTATTACTTCTCCCTGCATGATACATTTGCTGTAGATGTGCTTTAACCAAATATCATCAACTATTCTCAATAAAGACATTTGCAGTTCAGTTGACCATGACTGTGAACATGTTTGTGTTAATGCTGATGAGTTATACATCTGCAGTGTTATGAAGGATTTGCACTAAGGAAAGATGGAAAAACATGTAGAAGTAATATCCTTATCTTTAATAGAAGATTTTCTTTATAATCTGTGCATTCGTAGACATATTGTAAATACTGACAACTTTATTTTTTTTCCAGATAAAGATGTTTGCAATTCTGTTGCCCATGGCTGTGAGCATGTTTGCATGAATACTGATAGTTCATACATTTGCCAGTGCTATGAGGGTTTTGTATTGAGGGAAGATAAGAAAACTTGTAAAAGTAAGTTATTTTATGTTACTGTATTTTTTGCACTAGAGGTCTACTGAAGAAACAGATTGTTTTAGAGGTAGGTCTTCTTACAGGGGATTTTGCCTGACAAAAAGGAGGATAAATACTTTATTTCCTAGGAGCTTATTACTTTCAGTCTTTAAAGTTTTGGAAATGTTCTTATTCACCAAACTGTAGTAAATAGAATCTAAATTATTCCTAGGTAAGGACCTCTGCAAATCAGTCAGTCATGGCTGTGAACATCTTTGTGTTAATAATGACGATTCGTACACTTGCCAGTGCCATGATGGATTTGTACTAAGGCAAGATGGGAAAACATGCCGAAGTAAGTAGCTTATGAATAAAAGAAGAAATTTCATTTTCCTTTTATTAGGAGATTATTCACTGTTTCATAGTGGTCAGAACGGAATATTGTTCTCTATAGATCATAAGACTTCTATGAATTACTGTTCTTTGAACTGAAGATACATTTCAGAAAATCAGCCAATTTTAAGGTTTGAATATAGCTTTTAAAATGTGAACTTCATTTCTAGATTGAGTATGTTGAGTTTTAATCTTTAGCATAGGATGTTGCTGCATTTTACTTTGATGGGTTAAAGTTCTCATTGCCACTGTGTTGTTCTGTGTATATCCATGCAGATGATGACTTAACCTGTTCCTTAACTTCTTAGCATGTTCTTTTGTAAATGATAGGCAGATGAAATTCCTTCAGGCTCTTTATATGTTTTCTAATCTTCTCATAAGACCCTTCTTTCTCCCCAAAAACCTTTGCTATTTATCAGCATCCTTGTGGGGGCACCACAATGGTACAAAGTCTTCTAATATGAGACACAGCAGGGACCAGGGTAGGAGGCCAGGCCGTGCACCTAATTCTTATTTGAATCTACCTACCTTTTTTAATCTTCTATCTTTTTTTTTAATCTTTTTATGACCAAAGATAGCGTTAGTCTGTGACCAAAATATTCTGCTAGTGCTTGTGTTCAGTTAGTTATCTACCATGATCTGGCTATTTTAAAATACATATGATTTGCTGTTATCCAGCTTGTAAAAAGATTCATGACTCCTTATATCAACAGCTGCTCTATTTTTATTTGCCATTCCCTCAAAAGTGGAGTAACCTACAAACTTTGTCAGTGATTATTTTGTATTTTCTTTTGGGTTGTTCATAAAGGTGTTAAGTAGCAGAGGAGCAGGGCAAATTCTTAGAAAGAAAGCCACTTTATGCTCCCCCATTTACAATTTCTTCTGAAGACCTTTCCTGCCAGTGTTAAACCATATAATGTTGATTCTGTAGTCTGTTTTCTTAATCAAAATAAATACCAAGACTGCTGCCTTACTGAGTGCTCCATTGTATGAACAGCATGAGCTTTATGAACTAGCATCATAATCAATTAAAAAATATATTTATTTAGCTTTCCAGGATCTATGTTTCCATAACACCAAATTGATTGATATTAATTATCTTTCTTTGATTTTACTGTGAATCAAGTTCCACATTATCTATTCCATTATTTTAAAGCAGATCAATGTCAAGCTGACAGGCTTACTATGAACTACTCATCCTTTTCAAACACTGGAGCAATAGTATGTTTTTCGGTGTGTGTGCATACACTGGGGATGGAGACTGCTCAGGGTTTTGGGGCTTCCTCAGAGTTCTAGGAGTTACTGAAAAACAATACTAAGCATCCAGGGTGTTCTTCAGCCATCTCTTTTACAACTCTTCATTGCAAGTTATCTGGAGTTACTGATTTAAAAATGTGTGTGTTCAGTAGGTGCTGCGTGACCTGCTTCTAGCTGGTGAAACTCTTCACTCCAACAATATCATCAGTAGCCTATTTCATAAGTTCAGAGCTGAATACACTAAATATTTTTAACATTTCTGCATTAAGATTGGACATACTACCACTTCTACTAATGAATAATACATTGTCAGAATGCTTCTTGTTCCTAACAGTCTTCAAATAACTTGCTCTTACTGTCCTTTATTTTGTTGGCCATGCACCCCCTTGTCCTTTATCTTATTTTTTCAGTGTTTTCAAATTCCTAATATTTCCATGTTCAGTAAATACTGTGAAAGTTCCTTTCTTGCAGTCATTATTCAAATCTTATAGCTGTTTTCAATTTCAATTTCTAAATGAAGTTGCCTTTTTAACTACTCTGGCATTCTTTTTAAATTATGGGACTACATTTTCGGAGGGTATCTAGTAAAATAGCCTTAAATAGTGCAATCATTCACGTCTTTTTTTTTTTTTTTTAATTATTATTTCCCCCATCCCAAAATACTCTAGCTCATATTGGCTTTCAGCTATGTAAAATTCATCCTTTTGAAGTAATAGCCATGTCTGCTGCTGGTTTGTCTTTGATTCTGTATATAAACAACAAATGTGTCCGAGTTGCACACAGCTTTGTATAAGCAGAGACTAATTTTTACTTACATAATTTCTTCTTTATCTGCTATAATGTGATCTAGTTTAAATTGCCACGTCTTAAATGTAATGCTTGTTGAGTTAGAAGATTGTCCTCTGTAGTAGTTTGGAATTTTTACATTGGCAGCATGAGACCTCCAGGTAATTTGGCTCAGATTGAAGTTTCTGTAAAAATATAAGTTTTTCTTCCCTACGCATTAAACCTAAGTATTTTGCTGAAGAGTCGATCTGAACTTGGCTGTCAGTAGTGTTCTATTTTCTATGTAAAGGTGGTTCTCCATTAGCAATTGACAGTATTCTCTTTTGTGTTGCAGTGAAAAAGAAACAGGGAATGCTTGATAGAAGGCTCCACATCCTTCTGTACTTTCTTCCCATCTGTCCTTCTTGAAGAGGTTTTAGTCAACTGGTTTTAACATTGCAGTCATACAAATCCTCCCATCAATTTTCAGCAATACCAGTTAGACTTTTTTTTATCCTCTGAAATGAGTAGTTCCTATTCTTCTGGGAATAGTTTATACAGACTTTTGGCATTGATTTAAGGATGTTAAAGAATTATTTTGCTTCGTGTCCTGTGGTGTTTTGCTTAATTTTGGTTTTATCATCATGAATTTGTGCTAAATGACTGTACTAAATTATTCCCTCCTTTCACTCTTAACTGCTCTTAATGTAAAGTCCTCCTTAATCTAGTCAGATTAATCCTAAAATGATTTATTGTCAGTGGGAAGCCATCCCAACTATACAATTATTTCTGCTCAGATGGTAAAGAACTCAGACTCCACGTAAGCTAAGCTGTCTATCATTTAACTAGCCAGAGATTTGCTTTCAGTTTGCAGGCTTCCATCTTTCTTTGGTCATGGGATTACCCCCACAGTCTTTGTATTTATAAAAAAAATTCGACTAGCAAACCACATTAAATATTATCTAACTATTCCCAGGCAAGGATATTTGCAAATCAGTCAACCATGGCTGTGAACATGCTTGTGTTAATGCTGGTGATTCATTTGTTTGTAAGTGTCAGGAGGGATTCCTGCTAAGAGAAGATGGAAGAACATGCAAAAGTAAGTAGTCTGATATTTATCAATGTACTTTTTATTTGCAGCTCATGCTTGTATAGAAATGCATTAACCAGCACAAGCTGTCATCTGTTTTCAGATAAAGATCTTTGCAAATCAGTCAGCCATGGCTGTGAACACGTTTGTGTTAATACTGATGATTCATATATCTGCAAATGCCGTGATGGGTTCCTACTGAGAGAAGATGGGAAAACCTGCAGAAGTAAGTAGCATGAGAACTTAATTTGATGGACTACACATGTAATTGAGGCCTCTGCTGATGTACGTTGACTACCAACTCTTCTGTTCGCAGACAAGGATGTTTGCAATTCAGTCAACCATGGCTGTGAACAAGTTTGTGTGAATACTGAAGATTCCTACATCTGCAAGTGTCATGAAAAATTCATACTAAAGGAAGATGGAAAGACATGTAGATGTGAGTAGCCTGTGCTAGTATGGTTTTATTTGAAACTTTTAAGTGTTGTGGCTGTTGAGTGTTTGCTCAGATGTAAGTTTGTGATTTCCAACTATTTGAGCTGCTTAATAAAAGATATTAAATCTCCCTAATGAAACTCACAAACTACATCCACTTTTCTCAGATAAAGATGTTTGCAACTCAGTTGACCATGGCTGTGAACATATTTGTGTTAATACTGATGATTCCTATACCTGCAAGTGTCATGAGGACTTCATACTGAGGGAAGATGGGAAAACTTGTAGGAGTAAGTTGTTTAATCTTTGTTTTGTACTTCCTGAAGTGTTAATGAAACACTGTGCAACAGTAGTGTGTTGTTTGTGTCTTTAATATAGAATCAACAAAGTCAGCTCCTTTGTGGAAGATTATTGCCATAATTTTCACATTTTGTGAAAGTTATTTACCTAGGTAACTGTGCTAAATATAATTTTCATTATTCCAAGGTAAAAATATCTGCAAAACAGTCAACCATGGTTGTGAACATGTCTGCGTTCCAACTGGCGATTCATACACGTGTCAGTGTCACAAGGGATTTATATTGAGGCGAGACAGGAAGACATGCAGGAGTGAGTAGCTAAAACTTTTATGGGGAATATGGTTTTTTTGGTCGTAAAAGAAATAACAGACTTAATTTCACTCAAAGCTTGTTCATGCCAGGTTTGCATTTGAGAAATAGTCTAATAAGGAAATTCTCTTAACAATTCTCAGATAAAGACCTGTGTAAATCCATCGACCATGGCTGTGAACATGTGTGCATTAGTAATAACAATTCATACAGCTGTCAGTGCCATGAGGGTTTTGTCCTGCGACAAGATGGGAAAACATGTCGAAGTAAGTAACTCAACATGTCTGTCAGCCACTCTTCTCTAGCATTGCTACATAAACGAACAAAGATGTTATACTCCTTTGTCATACATTCTTCAANGTGCCAAGAACAGGGGCACGATCACTTCCCTGCTCCTGCTGGCCACGCTATTCCTGATACAAGCCAGGATGCTGTTGGCCTTCTTGGCCACCTGGGCACACTGCTGGCTCATGTTCAGCCGGCCGTCAACCAGTACCCCCAGGTCCTTTTCTGCCAGGCAGCTCTCCAGCCACTCTTCCCCAAGCCTGTAGCGTTGCATGGAGTTGTTGTGACCAAAGTGCAGCACCCAGCACTTGGCCTTGTTAAACTCATATTTGGAGTCTTTGAATTTCTAAATATGTTAAATACAATACGTATAAATATTTCAATTTTTCCTAGATAAAGATGTCTGCAAATCAGTTGCCCATGGTTGTGAACATATTTGTGTTAATAATGACGATTCATATATCTGCAAATGCCAGGAGGGATATGTATTAAAAGAGGATCAGAAAACATGCAGAAGTAAGTACATTTTATTTAGAAAGCATGTGTTTCTTTGATTTCTAAAATTACTTGACCTCACTTCAAATGCTTCACTTCAAAAATGATATAGTTGAAAGCCCAAAGCATATGTGTGTATGATGAAAAATGTCTTGAATGATTAACTTGATGCTCTCATAAGCAAAAAAACTAACAAATTGGAACAGTTGTTTTGGTATAGCATCAAGTACAATAACAATTCTTTCCAAACATCAGGAAAAAAGCCAAAGTGAAATCTTATTATCAAAGAATGTGCATTTTAATCAATTCATATACTGTGGAGCTTTTATCTTTATATACTCCATTTTAAAATGTCATTAATTCTATTTGCTTATCTTCTAACATGACATGCTTAGACTATGACATGCATTTATGTCATCACCCCTTAATACTTGGAGGAGAAATTCTTCTACTGGAGCTCTGTAAAAACATTTATTCTGCAAAAATGGATGCCTTAGTTGGGGAGATTGTTATTACCAACAGAGCGGTAACACGTTCATGGCTGATCTCAATCCTAACTGAAACCATTCACTGTGAACTGCTGCCCTATCTTGACTTATGCAATGATACTGAGGTAGTTCTGATATTCATACTCATTGCATTTCCATCACCTTAGTACATGTGACACATATTTTCCTCAGATGACCACAGAAAGAAATTCTTGGACAGCAGTCTTAAAATAGAGCTATTGTCTGAGAAGAAAAGCCCAAGCTTTAAAGCTGAAAATTCCTTATTCCTACACTGACTTGGTAACAGATGTCTTCAGTGATTTCTGCAAAGTAATTTCTGCTGCACAGTTCTCTCTCATATTGTGCTTACAGCATTCTTATTATACAAACATCAGAGATGAGTGGAGGTGAAAGTTCATTTGGTCCAGACTAAGATGCAAACCTTACATTCCTTAGTATGGCAAATTCTCCTTAGAAGTCACATTGATCAAATAGGAGCTGAGCATCTCTGCAGCCACCACCTTGCACAAAGTGCACTAGTCTATGCCTGCTGGAGGCAATTGCTTTCCAGAATAAAAAACCACCTGGTAGAACCATTCTGCAGCTCTGAAGATATTCTCCAGTCCCTAAATTCCCTAACCTAGTCATGGATGCATGGTGCCTACAAACTGCTTTGATTTTTGCTTGTGCGCTTGCCAAAAAGTATGAGAACTCCAGATTTGTCAGTCTCCTGACAAACTCCCAGCTTTAGTGGGTAAACCAGAAAGGTTAATTTCAGCAATACATAAGCCTTCTAATTACAAGATTGTTAGAAAGTTACAAGCAAAAAAACTTATATAAACAATTCTGATCCATGTTTAGCAGCTAGGCACATTTCTAGCATTTATTCCCTCACCTATAGTTTTTTAGCTGGTTTTCTGCCACTAGAGGTTTAAGTTTGTGCTGTAAAAACATGTGCATTGTCTAAATTTTGTCCCCAGGCTTGAACCTCATCCTAAGCTCTAGGGCAGGCTACCTAACCCTTCTCTTTTTGCTCAGCCTTCCCCAAGCTCCTTGGCTTTTGTCTTACTGTTCCCTGCCACTCTAAATATGACTGCTAGATTTTCACCTTATATACAAGTGTGCCTTCACGGACTCATTTCTTTGTACCACCTTTACCTTTTTGCTATTTCTGCAACACAAAAGCAGCTCCAATGATTCTCTTCCGTGTCTTTCAGTGCTGGTCATCTACATGAATGTAAAGTTAGCATACTGGCCTATCTCAGGAAGAAAATGATGGCAACTCTGTCTCTGTATCCTAGCTATGTTCTTCAGTTATACAGATCGCTCCACTTAACAGTCATTCTTAAAATTTGCTGATTGTTGCTCTATTTTTAAGAGGTGTAGTATTCTGCAAAGCAGTCTCTCTCAGTAAGCATTCACTGTGATTGTATTTTTGTTAAACTCTTGGTCACAGGCACACTCGTAGCTTTTGATATAGACTCTATACAACATCTTTACAGTACTTTAGATGATCTCTGAGTTCATGCAGTCCCTGGGTATCTAGGTCCCATTTTCAGCTTTGTGGAATTTTTTCATGATCTGAACACTCTGCTGCTTATTTCACAGGATGCACTGAAGGCCCAGTTGACCTGATGTTTGTGATTGATGGATCAAAAAGTCTCGGAGAGGATAATTTTGAAATTGTAAAACAATTTGTCTCGGGAATCTTGGATACGCTTGAGATTTCACCCAAAGCTGCTCGAGTTGGTTTGCTTCAGTATTCCACTGAAGTTCGAACAGAGTTTACATTAAAGCAGTTCAGTTCAGCCAAGGACATGAAGAAAGCCGTATCGCAAATGAAATACATGGGGCGAGGTTCCATGACAGGACTGGCTCTGAAGCAAATGTTTGAGAGAAGCTTCACAGAAACAGAAGGAGCAAGACCATTTTCAGCAAATGTCCCTCGAATCTCCATTGTGTTTACAGATGGACGAGCCCAAGATGAAGTCTCCGAGTGGGCTGCTAGAGCAAAGCGAAATGGTAAGTCAAAGAGGTTTTGACTCATTCTAAAAGGCAAATATTGTTAGAAATAATATGTGGTAATAGTACGGATGTGCTACAGTATGTGCTAATGAAGAGAGCAGTTGCCATAGCAGTCTGGCTAGTACAGTGACCACTGTAGCAGAACATCGGATCTTTGGTGCTCACAGGCGCCTTTGCTATAAGGCATGTATGTCACTCCTAGTGCGGGACCCATGATGAGTGTCTCACCACTGGGGTTCCGTGCCATCCACAGGTAGTGGTACTACCCACCTGGCATACCGTGCAGTGCCCTGAACATATCCACTAAGGGTAGACATTTGATGCAGAGATTTGGGAACACTGGGAACTTCATCAAAAATTCTAAGAAAACAATAAAAACAACCCCAACCTGTCTCTTCAAAATACAGAAATCTATCCTCCTGAGAAACACTATGGTAATAATTGGGTATGTTACATTTTTATTTACATATATTCTGTATTTTTAACTGATTTTATAGTGCTGATGGTGTTCTGGAAGGAAGATGGGTCCTCTTTACAAAAGGATAGAGCTGCAGTGCTGTCTATCTTTCTGTTTCTATGTGCCTTACCAGGTGATATGCTGAAATGTAACTGAAAACTGTTGATTTTTAATTTAGACTATGTCTGGGCAGAAATCCATCCTTTAGCACACCTGTACCACAACTCAGAAACTCTTCAGCTGTTTAGCAGAGTCAAGTGAAAATTTTCAACACTTTTCAAGAAAATAAGGATCCCTTTTTTCTTTGCAAAACATTTTCTACTTTATGAAAAACTTCTTTAAGAACCATGGCTGATAGCCCACAACACAGAGCAAACAGCCAGACTTTAGAAGATGCTGCACATGTTTTTTCTGTTCTTGTTTTATTGACTTGATATATCAGTCGTAACTTGATACATGATTAGTACAGTGTTGGTCAGGACTGATACCTCTCTGTAAGAAGAAAAGGGAAAAATGACCAAGGATACGAGAAGAGCATGTGCTAACAAG
Source organism: Scopus umbretta (assembly GCA_013400535.1). NCBI lineage: Eukaryota > Metazoa > Chordata > Aves > Pelecaniformes > Scopidae > Scopus > Scopus umbretta. The sequence continues at coordinate 17,814 of VZTL01028828.1, read as the reverse complement.
GGTGCCATTATAATGAAGTATAAACAAAGCATTTTTTTAAATATTAAAAACAAAACCAAAGATTTATATGCTAACTAGTGAGATCTGGGAAAGTACATGGAAGATTTACAGGACTGAAGAAGGAAAGAAGTACAAGCCAACCTTGCTTACTTGCTGAATGAAATCTCAGCTCTGGACTGCTTGCACTGACATTTGTAATGCTACAAGCCAAATCCATCCCCTGTGTAATTGCAGCGTAGGCAATGTAGTAATGCTGAATATGAAATTGGCCTTGAATGCTTTATCACTGATATCTCCAAGTCTTTAAAAAGCAACAGACCTCAGCATGACTGGTCCATTAATTAAATTGAATCAGCTTCTGGTGAATGTTTTACTTTCCTGGCTAAAGTGCAATGGTAGGCAGATACATGACGAAAAGTAAGGAGATGCTTACGTTAAATGTTAAGGAGTAGGAAAATGCATATTTTATGATGTTATCAGGCCCACGATTCTTTGGCAAAAAGGTTAAAGTTGCAATTCAGTGAATGTATAGCTATTATTACCCATGATAATAAAGAGGTATCGAACCTCCTCATCCTAAGTTTTATCTGAAACCAACCAGCTGAGAAGGCAGATTCTGCTCTTGAATCTTATAAAAGAGTTTGAGATACTATGATGCTAGTAGTTGTATTACAAATCACAAAATCAGTACCAGTTATAGACACTTTCTAAGCCAGAACTGATGGAAAGAGAGATGTATCAGATCATACGGTCACAAGAACAACAAAAAAAAAAAAAACTGCTGAAAAAGTGGATATTGAAGATCACTGTGGTTTTTATTCATTGCTTGTTTAAAGTCTGTCCAGTGAGAGGGCTGTGAACCACTTCCTTCTCCCCTGCTTTCAGAGTGAAGAAAACTACAAATCCTCATTTACTTTCTCCCTAGCACTTCTGCTAGGTAAATGCTTGTCCCAAGCATCCCTGTTGTAAGGCTCTTTCTCTCCTAACCCTGCAAATAATTTCTTTTCCCCTGTCCTTACCTTCATAGATCTGAGTGCCTTTACAGTGCATCCCAGCCCACTAGTGTCCCTTCGAGCGTAAGGCTCTAGTTTCAATGTGCTCTGAGGATTTTGATGAAACACTAAGTATTTCTATTTTTCTAAAAAAATTACTGCCATCTTTCAGGATTCTGCCCTATTTGCTAATATGTAACAGGTCTTCCCATCAATACAGTAATTACCTTTATTGCACACACCCTACATACACAGAGACAAACAATCCAGGAACTTTCAGTGCAACTGTGAGGCTGACTTGTGTGATTTTCTTAGATGTTTTGCAGTATTCTTTCTGGGTTCATTTACAATCAGTAGTGGCCAGGCAACCATCATCTCTTTAACTTAAAAACTGTCAGTTAAATTACAGCAAAGCAGTGAGTTTCTACACATCTCTCAATAACTAAAGCATATTAAGCCTGTTCAAAACCAATTTTGAAGTTACACAGCATATACATTTCTTGTGCTTGCCCTTTCTCTCTCTCTCTCTCAAATGACTAATGCTCATATTTTCCTTTCATGGAGGAACAAGGGTTTAAAACTGCTGATGTAATAATTATGTGCAATTGCTTTTGAATCTAGGTATAATTATCTATGCCATTGGAATAGGAAAAGCAATTGAGGAAGAACTACTGGAAATTGCTTCTGAGCCATCATATAAACATCTCTTCTATGCTGAGGATTTCACAGCTATGGAGGACATAAGTGAAGAGCTAAGAGCCCAAATCTGTGAAGGTAACAGTACTTCGCTTGCATTGAGATAGGAGAGGAATGAACGCTTATAGATTTTTTGCAGGCCAAAAAGGACAAGTAGTGTCATAGTATAGGTCATAGATCATTGGTGTCAGACATTGCAAGGCATAAGTCACTCACCGTAATTGTTCTTCCCTTTAATATGTGAGGAATATATGCCCTTAATCTATTACCAGGTAAAGGTATATGATAATTGTCTTTCCTTAATTTTCATAAAGGTTGCATAAAATGTACACTTCTGTTCCCAGAAGAATCAACTGCTCCCTCCCCTTTCGTTTTCTACAGCTACCTCAGGCCATGCACTGAACCCCACCCCGCCGAAGAAGCATGATCTACTTCATTAGGAATGTGGGAAAATGATCAGGGATTTGTTATGTCTTAATGAGAATAAAAAATTACTCTTAAGACCAGTGGCAAAAACCTAAACCACAGCAAAACAAATCATCAAGAGCGGTTGTGCGTATTTATAGAAGACTAAAAATAGTTCACTGAACGTACGGTCACAGCTATGAAGAGCTGAAAAAGTGGATATATAAGCATAACTGTTATGCATAAGCTTCCACGAATGTGGAAGGTTTGTTCCAGAAAGCACCCTTCCTCACTCTGGCACAAACAGCATCTATATAAGCATACCCAGATGAAGTTTTGTAAGGGGAAGGGGGAATGTGAGCTGGGACAAAAGCTGTTCAGCCAGCAAAAGGACAGCATGTCTCTCCTACTTACACATTCCCAGGGCTCAGTATTATTTCTACGTTCAAATTGGTACCTGAAGCAAAATTCAGAAACGTCACTGTGAATAATATTAAGTCATCAAACTAGAATTGTGCAAGATGATTTAATTTTCACTAGCTTTAATTTGTTTGTTTTTCTTGGAATTAAACGCACAACAGGTTTTTTCTTCTTTAACATTACTGTGTAAAATTGGCTGGCAAGCAGCAGTACATTTCTTCCTCATACAAATGTCAAGGAAGAATCTGAAAAAAAGAATCAGATAATGTTTTCTAACTTATATATTCTTTGCGTTTCTCTCAGTCCTAAGGAGTCCTAGTTCCATCTTTCTGAAATACAAAATGCTATGATAACATGAAACCAAGTCTGTTCAATTAACCTTCTCATTAGACAGATAATCTGCTGATGACAGCATGTCATCTTAAAAGCTTGGGGAGACGCCAAAGCCAAAACTATCTGGCAACTGATACAATAATTCTCACTCATTAGCAAACCCCAGAGCTCGGTGATGGAAATGCATCCTTCAGGCACCCACAGCTGTGTTTAGCAACGTA
>VZTL01028828.1:2224-14693 GCA_013400535.1 Scopus umbretta | reverse complement strand
TTTTTTAACTACCTTACTTACCATATGAAAAATAAGTAAATCCTGCCCCTTTGTGGCAGTTTCTAGACTACAACTCCAGTAACTGGGCAGAGCTGGTGCGTCTCAGCTTCTGTCCTCCTCCTCTCTCACAGACAGGCAATGCCTCACACCTGTGAACCAAGGACTGACCCAGCCTTGTTTTTCTGGACACTCCAGGACTACCTATTGCTCATCAACTCACTGCACCAGAAATTCCGCCTCCAAGCCTGTTACACAAGCTGAAAGTTCTTTTTTTTTTTTCCCCTCTGTTTTGGTTTACAGGCTAAATTTTTTTCACTCCTTTGCAACAGCAGTAATTTCATTTTTACTCCACCCTTGGTCCTTAGCTGAGGACTTCTGAGGCTCCAGCAGCCTGTGAGGGCAGCAGGAGACCCTCTGAACCTCATGGACTCCAATGACAAAGCCTCTCATCCTCAGTTGCAGCTGTGGATGGGCTGCATGTTTCCAAGTGAAGCAGAAGCCCTCCAAATTTCTTTTGGGGTAAGGCTTTTTTCTTTTATTCTGCCAGTAAGCATCAGCCTTGTAGAATAGCTGCTGATCACTATTATTCTTGATGACTAGTAGTAAAAAAAAAAAAAAAAAAGGGGTTTTCTCTTTTGCCTCTTATGAAGAGGAATTCAGTCAGAAGGTTCCCATTCATTGCCTTGGTTAATGTTCATTTCTCATCTGACTGGAAGCACTAACGAAGCTACAGCAACGTCATACATAATACATACTCCTCATGATTGCCTCTTCACCCCTGTTCTGAGCATGTGCATTATGGGAGCCTTTAATTACATGGTCGTATACTATTTCTGTCACAAGACCCCAGCCCTGATCAGATGACAGTACTGGTTAACATTCTGTTCTTCCAAATTGCAGATCGTTATCACTGCTGCAAATAGTCAGCCACTGCTTTTGAAGATGTGCTTTTTTGAGGACACACTTTTTTGAAGATGCTTTCTCACAGGCTTTTACTAACAAAATACTTAGGTTTTGTTACAAAACAGAACACTAAAAACAAACACGCACCTTTAACATTGTTCCCCAACAAATTTTGAATATTTATGTTCATTGCACTGACTTCACCAAGGGACTCTTTTAGGGTTAGCAGCCTCTGTCACTACTTTTCTGATTATTCACAGCTTTAGAGGTGATGAGATCAGAAATCTGAGCCCCAACCAGTTTCTGAAATGCCCAATTCCCATCCCAAACTGGAGACCTTCTGCCACACCTCTACCAGTGTATCAGTATTCTTTCCTGTCCCTTACATCTGAGTTGGAATTACTTGTCTATACCAGCCCGGTGTTGGGGCTCAAACTTTTCAGGTCAGTTCCTCTGCCCTTCCTAAACAGCCTCCTCATTAGCCTACAGCTCTTAAATGACTTCTAGAGAAAGTCATTACCTAGGGTCAAACACTCAAGGTTCATCTTACCTGTTTCTTCCCTCCTACACTGGAAATCTCACTGTCATTGTTCCCATTTGATTGCTCTTTTACTAGGCTCCTCACCGAGTTTGGTCATTCCTTACCTCATGATCCCATCCCACGCCTCTCTGCCCTAGGAACCCTTCTCCAAAACCTGTGTTCCTTCCACCAGCTAGGTCCCACACAGACTTTTTGATAAATACTGCAGTTCTGCCCACTGAACTCTGGTCATCTTACTCAGCCACTCGTCTCTGTTCATCCCTGTTCCTCATGCTCAGTTGTTCCAGCCCCCACTCAGAGGGTCTTATCTCCTTCCCAGTGCAATTTAGGACAGCTACATATTATTGTGCATCTGTCAAAATTCACTAGACCAACAGAGATCCCAATAGCTGTAAGAAACCTGTGGGACCCAGAAGCATCTTCCACCTCCCTACTGCATCTTCAAGGCATTTCAGGACAGTTTGCACCATTATCTTTTACCCTCAGGCATTGACTTTCAGTGAAGGAACTCTGGGTATATTCGCAGAGAGGAAGTCCCACATGCTCCATCTGCTCCCCTGGCATAGTTGATCAAGTTGTGCAGTTGTTAAATGTATGTTCTTCAGCTCATCTGGGCCATTAAGGACTCCACAGTTAATTGAAGGTGAAGCATTTATTTTCTAGAAAAGAACCCATTCTTAAGGAACCAAAGCTGCCTCTACATTACCCTCTTGTGGCAAGAAAGGGGTAGTGCACAGAATGACTCGAGGTGGTTATACCACCAGATGAAACAGGTTTCCATTGTCTCCAGACACCCTTTGACTAAAAAGGTATTTGGAGTCTGAAATAAATTCCTACATCTTAAAGGTCGTGCTCCATGAGTTCAAAACTTGTAGTTTTGCTTATAACTGTAGTGCAAATAAACTCTACTGCACCCTTCTCACCTAAACACTCCCAACTCCCTGATCAATGCTTCCCGTTATAAAGGAGAAAATTGAAGGACAGTTAAGAGATTTCTTCCTTCTCCAAGCAGTTTTTATTCTTATTCATTTCACCCTAAAGGACTGATGGATGACAATGAAACATGCAAGAATTTTCACTAAAGGACACAAAGTAGGTTGCTGACGTTTCAGATTACTTCACTACTATTAATCTATTCATAAAGCACTTCTGGCTTTGGAAGAGTTCCTCTGATAGTCTGAGTTGAAGGGTGAGTCCTGGAATTTCCAACACTGGACCTCTTCTCAACTGCACAGGTATGAGGCATTCTCCACGTGTTATAAGAGACAAACACCGAGCTACTGGTAACAAACATCTCCATTTCTAGGGAATGTGAGCATTTTTATTGCTCCTTTTGTGATCTCAAATTTCCTTTGGCAATTTCTTTCCACCAGCCTTGAAAGAGTCAGCTCACCAGCAGCATCCATCACCTGGGAGGCTTCATAAGACTGGTCCACAGCCTTCAGGTTGGCTGTTTTAACTTGGTTTCCTGCTGTCTCTCCAGATCACTGCTAAGTTGTCTCTTCATGCCGCCTTCTGTAGAGCCCTAACAATTCACCTACGAGAGAGCTTCATCCCATTTCCCTTCCCACTCCCCTCCAAGCCACCTTCCTTTCTGCAATTCAAACCTGCTTTGTACAAAAAATTTGAGATTCACTGTAACAAACGCATGGCTGCATGCTTCTTACACCATCCAAATTAATTACTTCATGGGGGAACTTGTATTTCAACACTGTGCTTGATATTTTAAAGCATGTTCAGCTTTCAGTCACTTGTTTCTCACAGGAACCTTCACAATTCCCTTTCAGTTCTGCAACCCACAACTTAAATCATGTACATAGTAAATACAGCCTAACAACTCAGTTCCTTCACATCTTTGTGTTCCTAGTCCCCTCCATGAATGATCCTCACTGCAATCACTGAGATTACTCACTAATTAAGGAGAACTCGGTGCATGCAAGTAGACAAAAAAATAATACTGTATAATTAAGTGAAGTGGGTTTGATTTTTAGACTTTTGGGGGGTTTCCTGCAGGACCTGAGTCAACCACAATAGCCATCACAGATGTCATTGCCTGTCCCAATCTTGCAATACACCACAAGTATCTTTTTGAAGACAGTCACACTCACTCAACAACAGGTAATCAGGTTTCCTTTGTTTAGAATAATCCAGACTGTTCTTTGAATATAAGAGCCTAAGCATTGTGTACTATCTTCCAGTATTTACAAAATCTGCCCCAGAGCATTCCTTTGGATGTTGACCTGTTTTGAGAGCAGGAAGCTGTATTAAACCTGCTCTGCATTTGTAAGTCCTTGTCATTTCCTCCCCCATGCCATTCGATTTATTATGCTTGACTGTTTCTGTTTTTCAGCAAAAGCTTCAAAGGACAAAGACCAGTGCAAATGTGAAAACTTTGTGACATTCCAGAACTATGCAACCAATGAAGTAAGAAAACTCACCCAGCGATATATCCTTTCAGAATAATTGTTTTCTTACATGCAAGACAAGCGTGGCAGGTAAAAAGGCATGATTGTTGTAACACATCAAGTCTAAGCTGTCTCCATAGCGCAAATCAATCTACTGTAAAGAAAAGCTAAACAGATAGTGTTAACCTCCAAGAAGCAAGGCTTTTAAGACTTGAAATCTGCCTCTCCTTCATAGAAGGGACCAAAAGATTAATAAGGATCTTAACTTTTAATAATCCCTAGCAGTAAACACCTTCAGGGACAGCAAAGAAATGACTGGTCAAATTCAAGACTTAACACTCTTTGCTTTGGGTTATTTCTTCAGATGGTATCGAAATAGCGTTTACTGGCTAAAGGAGTCAGAACACAGGAGGTATTTCCCTTCCTAACTGCTTGGTGAAGGACCAGATACAGCAAGTCATTTAAAATACTCCTCCACATGAAGAGGAATTCAGAGGACTGAGGTCTGATTCATTTTGCATAAACAAATATGCAGATAAAAAAGATATCTAAGTGCAGATTGATAGCTTTTTTTTTTCCCCCCACAAGTTAGTCTGCCTTTTCAAGGGAGCTGTTCGTATAGTAGCCTTTACACTATCTGTAACATCCACCAGATGTCTCAGGAGACAACAGCAGCAAATCGGCAATACAACTTTCTGCGATATTTTGCATCATACAGTACTTACACAGCAAATTCACGTGTTTTCTCATGAAAGCTGCTTACGCCTAATCAAATAGTTAGTAAGAAGACATGACATCTATTTCAGTTTTGTAACTGTGTGCAAGATCAATAAGCACCGGTTTTCTGCACAGAAGAGTGTGGCAATACCAATAGTTCATGAGTGTGTGCTTCCTAGACAAGAACAGTTTCAGACTGAGGAATGTGTGGAGGTAACAGTCCATCTGGAGTTGGGCTGACAGAGCCCTCTGTGGTCATGGCAGCAAGCAAGCCTGCAGTGGGCTCCATTAACCTGATGCAAAATACTGCCTACCAGTTCAGAGCTTACCTCCAGCTATTTTGTGTAACTGCAGCAGCCAGCCTCACTGTATCTCTCGCCTTCCCAAGTGAATCCTTCAGCAGGTAGCTCAAGGAATTATGTCCTGATCACTTGATCGATTTTAAATTACTCCATGCAAAGTAGAATTACTTCATAAAAGGGGAGAAAGCCATCACGTAAGGTTATTGCTTCAAATGCTTATCAACATTTATACTTCTCTGCTGTGACTTCTCCAAAGCCTCCCAAGTGACTTCAGAGAAAAATCTCTAGGTCATTTCCCACATCCTTAAGAGCATTATCCAGACACACACAGTTCTAACCTAGCTGCTGACAAAAAAGGAGACCACTCCTCCCCCCTTCAGCAGAAGCTTTAGCCTCTTTACTGTAATCTCCTGCAGCTAGGCTATGAGGAACTCTGAGCTTACTCAGAATCAAAGAAAACAGAGCTTAGCAACACATGCTTTTTTCTTTACAATTTGAGCAGGCAACCCTGTGATTTTGAGTCTGAGGACTCAAGGTGATGGAAAAGCTGCCAACACTGAGGCAGAGACCTACACATTTTTATAGGAACAGCACTTCCCCAGAGCACTGTGCAACCACTGCTTTGAACAGAGTACAAACTATCCAGTTTCCTCTCCATTACAAACCTCATTTCTCTGCCTTATCCGAAGAGCAGCTCAGATACAGAGTGATACACTAGTTCTCGATAACTGCCGGAGACTCTGCTGGCCAGTCCCCATCCCAGGGATCTGGGGGGCAGGGGGAGAACTGGCTACAAAACTAGCTCCAGTTACAGAATATAAATTTAGAGGGACCAATCCAAACTGTTGATGATTTGTATCCAACTGAATTGTTTTTTCCTATCAGTAGATGAATGCAGTTTCTACTGCTTGAACTTCACCTCTGTAAACACTTGAGAAACACCGATGGTGCATAGAAAGCAGCTCAGGTGATGCTAGCACGCATACAGTAATGCCTTCGTATGACAGACAGTTGAGGAATTACTAAACGTAAGCCTCATGTATGGGTTAGACCCCACAAAAGCAGCAGAGGCCGGATTCCCACTCTTGCTCCCTACTAGCAAGAGGATGGATTTTCCTGCTGTCAGTCCAACACAGGGGGCAGTGGTACATGGCTGTTCTGGCTGAACTCAGAGGCCGAATTCAATTTGCCTGTCCACCCCCTATCAATTTCCAACAGCCACTTCTTGAAGATCCCACTTTTGTATACCCAGTTCTCCCTTCTTCCTTGGTTAAGACCTTTAAAACTGTTGAAATCAAGACACTAGGCACACAAGCAAAGGGTGGGGTGCAGCAACTTAGTCATTTTAAGGCGGGCCTCAATGCCTGTTCTCTTGATGCTAGGTCCCCCCTCCCTCTCCGCTTCCCCTAGCTCCAGCCTTATACCACGGAAGAAGTCCTGCAAAGGCACCGATCCAACCTCCTCCTGCAGCAGACATGGCACGCCTTTCCAGCTGATCAGGAAAGCAATGCTGTACACCGCTTTGCGTTGCTACAGCTTCTTACTTTCAGTGGAGCCAGCCTTCGGTCCCATGGTGCCTGTTGTGCTCTACTCCACAGCTGTCTGGAAACCGCTGGCTTTGTGAAAGCAGTACCCTGCACTACCCCACCGTAGGGCAGGAACACAAGATCAGCAGCTGACATTCCTCCTGCAATCATGAGCTACATACGGTTTTACAATCTACTGTTAGCTTAGTAGTTTTCTGTCTGATTACACATTCTTTTTAAACAGCATCAACTAGGATAAATATTTAGCCTCCCTTTGAAATAGAGTACAACGGCCAGTTTTCAGAACCACCAGCCCTTTTAATAAGCTGCAGCCTGAAGTCCACATTGAGGTATGCCTGTTAATGAGCAGGGCTTCACACAGCTTTCTCAACGCAGCTGATCAAAGCAGAATAGGAAAATACAGGGGAGTGTTGTATCAGAAACTACTAGGAGTCAAAGAGGGTAACGAAGAGGTGAAACCACAGCAAGTTTATGGACCGCAGCAGTTAGGCAGCTGATGCTTTTTCTATTAATGCATGCTATTGGTAGCTCTCTTTCCTTAACTTTTGTCTACTGGAAGAAATGACGAAGAGAATGGAAGACTTGGAAAACAGGCTAAAATACTGATCAAAATTTAAAGTGTATACTACACTGTATATTTATACATACAAACCTGTCAGGGCTATTTTCTTAAACTGGTTCAAAGTAAAATAACAAATCCTCGTGTCTGAAGTTGAAGAGAGTATTTTGGATCCTTGCATCTATGTACTATGTGTTCTGTCTTGCATTGACTGCAGATAAGAAATACTGAAAATGTTTATATATAAACAATTTAGTAACTAGCAAAAATCCTAATTAAGCAGAACTAAACAACCAAAATAAGCTATGCAAAATAATAAAATGCTATTATTTTTTGAAGTGAAACCTCCATGTTTTGAAGTATTTTAGGGTATGGATTTCTTTGGCTTGCTTTTCTGTATATGCCTCCTTCACTTTGCTAGTATTTTAAGCTCTGTTATCTGTGTGGGTATGTATAGTTATATATATATATGTATAAAAAACAGAACAAGCAGGACAGCACTGACAGCAATTAGGTTTCACTTGTATTTTTCCAACAAGCATAGACTACTCAAATCAGTTGGAAGTAAAATTAGAAATTTATACATTTGTGTTGAAACTGTGATGAAAGTAAATGAGCAGAGTGGAAAGTCTGCTGGATCATCAGGGTATCGCAATCTGAAGTTTCAAGCACTTTTTCCTCTTGCCACATCCAGACCACGTAACTTCTCCTTACTGGTCCTTGGTCAGCATGCAGCGATTCCCTAGCTTTCCTGAATCCAACTAGTATTTGAATTATGAAACCATTCTTTGGGCAATACAACTAGCTGCACACCTGTTTGTCAAACACTGCGACACAGATGAAAATAGTCAATCGCTTCCAGCCATTCTGGCCAACTGAAGTGCCTTAAGTTTTACTCCTTCCCCTTGGCAGCAACAGCACTCTTCTGCCAGCTTTACTTTCATGCTAACAGTGTTATCTAAACTATCTCTCGAACTGATCCAAATCTGGGGTTTAATAGGTACGGACACCAGCACTTCCTCCTTTGCTTTGACACGCGTTGGTTTGCCTATTTAATGTCTCCACACGGAAATACACAACTTCACATGTTCTGTATGAGAAGCAGAAGTAGTTGCAGCAAAACCAGATGATCTCAGACAAGCCGGTGAGTGTGCATGGACACACAACAGCAAGCTTTAAAAAGCACCTTGTGCTTTGGCATACTTTGGCAAACAGAACGCAAGTGCTGCAAGGATACCGGTACATACTGATTTTCATTAGCTGTTTCTTTTACTGCAGGTCAGCAAAGCACTGGCACCTCAATTAATAATCACTAGTAGTAAGGAACACCCTGCAGTCATGGTCTCACACAAAACAGGCACAAATCTGCAAGATACTAATGTCTTCAGCAGTAGTGACTTGAGAACACCAACTCATCTGTCTCTAACATAACATCTTCCAAAAAAAAAGTACTTTCAAATCAGCTTTGAGAAGTTATTTGGTATCTTATTGAAAGTATGATGTTATACGCCACGTCTAGCAGCTATCCTATTTGCCAATTGACAGATACTCTCTTGGAATGAAAAGACAGAGGGGATAAGTTGCATTAGTACTTTGTGATGGATTTGGTAAAACTAGCGTGACTTTTTTTAGTGTAAGTGAACCCTTTGGGGTCACTCACCAACATCCCAAATTTGTTACTGTACCTCACATGACGAATTATTTTCGCATTAACGCTCCAAAAAATAAGGAAGCCCAAGCCTGTTGGGATTTGGCACCGTACTTGCCACGATCAAGCCTAACTCCTAACTCCACTTACCTCTCAAGCTCCACAACTTCTAGAGAAAGAAAGAGCCAAGTTCTGTCCTGTGAAGGTTATTTCTAACAAAATAGGAAACACAGCAGCGGTAGTGAATCTTCATTTATATTATTTGTTGCCTAAAACCAGCAAAGGAATAATACAAATTTTTCTTAAAACAGATCTGTAACCAGTTTTATTGTAGAAATAACACCTCTACAGCATTCACTTCTCACTGGTTTGTTCTGGCATGCTTCTAATGATGTCAGAGTCACCTATAAAACAAAAATATATTGTTACAAGAGGACCCACAGAAAGATCTGTTTTCAAGAGTAAGCCAAAAAGATTAAAAAAAAAAACAACAAAAAAGACACCAACACACACTGCTTCTACAAATAGAAAACAACTTAAAAGCAACACAAAGACAGTTATGTCCAGGAAAAAAAGCAAGTCATTTTCATGGCTTGATAAAAAAAAAAAACTTGCAACTTGTTTTTGCTTATCCATGCACAATATTTTTAGGATAATTATGTACCTGTCACTAGCATTTACAAAGCCAGTACTAGAGCAACAATCTAGTCCTGGAGGACACAATGCATAGTTTTAATATAGCGAATGTCTAGCCTCCCCTGATCACGAAAATATCAGGACAGCGAGAATATTCGCATTACACTACACAGCGGTAAGATTTACTTGCAGTTCCTTAGCTTACGGTTAGGCCCGGGCCCCGCCCCCACCCAAAATCAAACCCAAAAGTACCTTTTTGAAAATTAAATTTACAGCTGGTATTTGAATACAAGCAAGCTAAATAAAGTTTTCTGAAGAAACAATAAATTCAAACCAATGTCACCTTGGGAACGTTCAGTGAAAGTTATTAAAGAAATCATTAAATCCATGTGTGGGCATTGTGGTCAACAAACAGAACAAGACTGATTCTTCTCTTGGAAGATTTTGGAAAGAGGATGAGATGTCACCTAATTAGCAGCCTACGTGAGGAACCTGAGCAACTCTCTGGGACAAAGAGTGCTACCAAACCATAGTAACTACACAGAAATTTACAGCTTTAAGATATTTAATATAATTCTCAACCCTGGATCAGTATCCACCTGCACACAGGTTAATTTTGCAGATACCATTCTGAGAAGCAGGACAGCTCGCAATCCTTTGTCTTGGATTAAGGACAGTCAAGGACAGTGTTGCACCAGCTCATATTCTAGCCGATGGGCTCAGAAACACGTACCATACAGTTGCTTCCCAGCCACCGAAACCTTATTACAGACCGACAGGTGGACAGAACACACTCATGGGGTTTAGCAGTAACGGGAGCTATGCACAAACATAAGCAGCAGTAATTCCAGGTTCTAAGAACCTAGGACTCGCAAAAGAAGAACAGGATCTTGGCCACAGGAAATTATAATTAAGAGTTAAACCCGACGGAAGAGGACAGCAAAGCATGTCATCACCCCTGCACATCACTTGCTCAGTGCTGCTACTCGCAGGTGAACAGAGGAACTACCCATGCATACCATCACTGTCCTGTAAGAGACACATACCTGGGTCAATGATAGCCAGTGTACACACTCTGTAGTATTTTCCGCACGCTGTGCCCAATTCAATGTTGTTGCCGCTATAATGATGGACACCAGTCTTGGCAAGCATAGCGTAGTACTCGATCTCCGATTTTCTAAAATTCAAAACCTAGGTGTTAACAGTACTGACAAACTATTCTAACTGACTGTAATACAGCGAGAGCGCTTTAACTCCAATCACACTTAAACCTTACACAGCTGTCCTTCCCACCTCGAAAAATTCATCTGTTCCTTGTTGGCCACCATCACTACTGTGTTGTGGCTCAGAAACCCCTATCCAGAAGTATGCTGAAGGCATGTAACGACAAACCCACTTTTGGAGTGCAAATCCTTGAGGTTACTCCTACACATGCTCAGTTCTACAGGAAGGAAGGGGATTCAGGACTTTCAGACTTCCAAAAGGTTGTAGGAACTATGACAAAGGGCATAAACAATGACCCTTATCAATGCTGATACCCAGTGGCCAGATGAACTGCCACTAGCTGTGAAAGAAACACTGTGTTTAAGAAAAGAAAAAAAAAAAAAGTCAATATATATTCCCTTCTCTTCCAACTGCCACCAGGAGATTCTAGTAGTCAATACTGTTCCTGCACTTTTGGGATCCCCACTAACATGCTGCCTACCCTAACAGCCCTGCCATTTCTCAAGCATCTTACTGGTTTTCAGCACTTAGAGCTTCCTGAATCCGTCAATATCCCTTGAAGACAGAAAGGGCCCAGAAATTCAGCAAGGAAAATGTCAGGAAGTTAGTAAAGATTTCATTTTCAAAAAAGCAATTTCACTGGTTAGGAACCTAAATGTAACTTACTTGGACAGCAAATTTTGTGTGCTTCAAATATTTTAAATTGGTGTCAATTACTGGTTTTCCTACCTGTAAAATTATTTTCCAACATGCTACTTTGGAAAAAAACACAGGAATTCAGCCCCCTTACATTTTTAATGAATGCTTATAACAGTGTGAAAAGCTCACAGTATCTTTGCTAGTGCAAACTCTTTTAATCAGAAAGGTAGAAAAATGTTGGGAAGCATTTCAGCACATCCAAACCTAAACTCGTTACACATCAAACAACCCGTCAGTTTTATTTCATAGCACGCTGGAATATGCCAGTGAAGTATTCTGCATTAATAATTCACTGTAGTAATTAACATGAAGTACACACCGCATTTGTACAAAGAACCTGTCTTAGTTTTAAAGAGAACTGTTTTTTCCATACATCTGCTTACCTCAAAGCAGGACAGTTGTTGGCTAGGATGACCAACTTGGCTTTGCCCTGCCGAATCATTTTCAGAGTCTGTTTGTATCCTAGCACATATTTACCACTTTTCATAACCAGCTGAAGCCTAGAGTTTATGGACTCTAAGGACTTTTTCTGAAAAAGGTGTAGAAAAACATTACTGTATGTTACTTTACATTTTGCAAAATGGCAGAGAATGCAAGAAAATGAAGACATTCCAAACACAAGCAATCTTTTAATAGCTTCCCTGTAATTCGCAACAGAGACTAAAAAAGCCAGCCTACCACATGAGTATGAGAGAGCTTGCGGATAAGGGGGTTGCTGATACTACGTTTTCCCAACCTCATAAAAACACCTCTTAGCCACGTTACCTTACAATAAAAAAATACATCTTAAAGCACCGTTGCTGCTATCTGCGATAGTCAGTAACGCCCGGGCGTACCTGACAGGCCTTTATCGAAGCGCAGCTAGCCAAGCCCAAGTAAATACTACTTCTGCCTCGCAAAGCTAAGCCGGGCTTGGAGAGCGTCTCTTCCCAGGGCACACGCCAATAGCGTTGTATCGGTCAGCAGACACAAGGAACACCCGCGGTACGAGCTGGCGCTCCAGCGGGCGAGCGCATCTGCAAGGCCGGCCGCCGCCGCCGCCCCGCGAGAAACCCGCGCTTGGCAGAGCCGCTCCGAGAGAAAGGCCAGAGCACGGGAGGAACCGCGAGAGCGGAGCTCCCCCCGCACTCCCCGGCACCAGCTCCCCCTTCCCCCAGCGAGCACAGGGGCCCCGGGCGCAGCGCGCAGGGGGGAGCCCAGGGCAGAGACTCCGCCGGGCGGCGACCGCAGCCGGCGCAAGGCGGCCACGGCCCCCCGAGGGCCGCCGCAGACGGCTCCGGCCGCGCCC
>VZTL01028808.1:368-12811 GCA_013400535.1 Scopus umbretta | reverse complement strand
TAATTGCCATAGGTGGGGGCTTTAGTCACACAGATACTAGATAGAAGAGAAACAAGACCATGATTTGTGTAGAGCTCTGTCTCTTGCACATGCTAAGAAGACACCTGCTAGGTGAAGTCTGAAGGCAAGAAAAGAACAGCTAGCTTGTGAATCCTGGTAAAGCTTAAGTTTAGATTAGTTGCTGAACAGCCCCAAACCATCAAAGCTGAAACATTTCAGAGCAGAGCCAGAAGCACAGCATTAGACAGATAAAGAGCTTTACAGTTCAAAAGTATGGTGATTAAGGACTTTTTGTATCTCCAGGACTAGGTGGCAGCTGAGACAAATGTAGTCTTTCTTGCAGGAAGAGCTGTGTCCACAGAGGTGAAGTATGGGGTTAAGGGCAAATGTAGTGATTGGCTGAGGAGAGCAGGGGACTTCTTAGGTCTGGCAGAAGAGAACAATTTGAGCAATTTGGATCTGGCAAAGAAAAGACAGAGTTTAAAGTCAATTCCTTCTTAAACAAGCTTAATCACATTTCTGATTAAAAGGTTTTGAGGTCAGCTGATGCCCATGTGAGGCTCTAGAGAGAAATTAAGCTGTTATGAATAACTGGGAAGAAATGAGGGTTAGGTACGACATTATGGGTTATCTTTTAATTTAATAACAGGCATTTATCTTCCTCTCCTGTCCCATCTTCCTTATTTCCCAAAAGAATCTAGTGTCTTGACAATGAGTGATAGCACAGGAAACCAAATTTTCGATTCTGATAACACAATCCAGTTTAGGATTCATGATTAAAATTTAGCCATTCAGAAGGTAGGAGCATGAATTGTTTAAAGATGCCACAACAATGCTGGTTTTTTTTAGATATTTCAGTTATATCATTCAGCCTGTTGTTTTCTAGTAAAGGTCTAATTTATGTTCAGCTGTGAATTCAAACAAAAGACTTAGGTGCTACAAGGATAAGGCATTTACAGAAGGACCAGATGGTTTTATCTTGTCCCACTTATTTGGAGTTAACACTGTATTTGGTATCTCACTGCCCACTGCCCCAGCTAAGATGCATGAGCCCTTCCAGTTGTTCAGGAGGAACTGGCTCCTGACTCACCAGTGAAAGATGGTGGTAGAGTCTGCCTTGCATTTTGCAGCTGCTTGGAGTAGCAACTTGCTCACATTCAATGTGATTGTTGAGCAATGTTGACTTCCTACCTGCTGTTTCAGGTCTATTCAAAGATACTTCTGCATGTATATTTATGTAAAGTCTTTGCTTTGGTTGGGTTTTTTTTTTTTTTAATTACACCCAGAACTGAAGGAATATGTGATATCTGTGTGCCTTAACTAGCCAGGTCAGGTTACTTAATCTCACTTGCAGTCCTGCAGGGAAACTGGGGCTCATTGGATGGTGAGGGATAGCACATGTATGAGCTAAAGCCCACAGACATTACCTGCTGCTAGGAAAAGGAAACCAAGATGTTCAGGTCAGGGTTCTTCTGCTGACTCCCTCTATGTAATTGACCTGGACACGGCTCGGTGAGAACAGGCACCTGACAGCCATGCTGTTCTTAGGCACCCATGCCTGATTCTTGGAGGTACTCCCCGGAATAGAAAAAAAAAACACTCAGTCAAACCAAACCCAATTCCATCCCATCACCCACAGGTATCAATAGCTATTGAAGTATCAAAACAAAATTATATGTTAAAATTAACCCCTCCTCCCAAGACTTACATTCAGTATCTTTTGTCATTTGTCTTTTATACAACCCTGTTGACTACAATGAAGCAGACAATCACCTTGAGTCAATAAAGCAAGTTCCGCCTTGGAGCAGAACTATTTTGTTAGTGTTTTTAGTACCTTTCTAAAGTTGTGAAGGTGGATTTCTTAGCAAGACCTGTAGCTAGAATGTCCCACATGTAAAAAAGAAGAATTACACAATATTTTTCCAGGAAGGAGTGTTTTCTTTGGTTAGTCTAACCCTCCATAATCTCACTAACAGTGACAAAATATTGGGTTTCCTGTTCTTGTGCAGAGCTGTCAGCAGCTGTTGACAAGCTGCCACTTTCTACCAGGCCTCCATGTATGTATGCCCTCTCATCCTGAAGAGCAGAACATATACACAAGACATCCCCAGATCTAGTTTGTGCACGTTATCCATTTCTCTTTTCTCCCACATTGCGTGTAATATCAGTCCCATTTTGCTGCTGTAATCTGTCATTTTCAGCACTCTTACTGCTCTTTGCAATTCTTTATTCAAGTGATGACCATTTCTTTCATGTAGTCTTATTGTCATGCTTCATTTAACTTATTCAGCAGTTAAAATTCTGATTATTGCATTATCCTTGTTGTTCTGTGATATAAACTAGTCCAGTTGTGTCACAGCCTGGGGCTGATGTAGATGTCAGCTGAATGACCATATATTGGCTGCAATAGCCCTTTTCATGTTATATAAAAGACTAACTTGGAGTGAGCCATTTCATTGTGCTAATTTTTATCTTTATTTTTAATATTCCAATTAAAGTTTTTAATTTTGAATAGACTATATTCTTCATGTATGTACATGAACATTATATTTCAAAAGACATACTAAATTGTCATATTTATAGAATGTTTGTGCTAAGAAAATGCTGAATAAACATGCACTCTAATTCTTAAATACAGCTGTGTGACTTTAAGAATGCATACAGTCTCACTCACTTTTTGACATTGCTTTTGTTCACTGTGCTTTTGCTAACTCTCTGCTTTAGAAAGTAAAGTCTGATTATTTTTAAAAGTGAGAAAGAAAGAGACAGCACAAAAGAAAACGAAGAGAAAAAGAGAAAGTAAGAAAGAATACTTTAATTTAAATTTTTGAATGTTTATAAATTCGTGAGTATTCTGGTGACATGTACAGACCAGTTGCAGCAACAAAAAAATCCTCTTCTCCTCTGCTACAATTTTCTAATCACTGCTGCCCCCTCTGTGCTCTCTGTGGGTGAACCACAAAAGCACTCTCTATTAAAGCCCTCCTAACTGTGCCCTCTTACATTTTTGTTCACATTAGAGATCCAGGCTGCAAAGACACTGTGATAAGAAACTGTGTTTTCCTAATATCTGAAGTCATCTGGAAACAGAGCAGTTATTCTAAATTTTGCTGTATACTTTGTGTAAAGCATTAGATGTGACATGCAGTTCCCATTTCTGTGTTATCCTATGAAGATTCACTGAGGTGTACTGAAGCACAGGGAACAGTGGCCCAGCTGAAAATATTGTCCGAAAACTGAAGTGGGGGCACTGTACTTTGAATGAAAAATTGCTTTACTTCTTGTTGTTTTTTAAAAATATAAAAAAACAAAAGAAGGAAGCAAAAGAGAGTTTTGCTGAGAAGATTGTTCCTTTAAGTTCTGCAAGGAAGCCTGGGGCATACTCATGATGTCTTTGTGCTTCTGTGTTGGCTTGTAAAAATGAGTATTATTTTTGTAGCAAAACTTGGTTAAAGCATAGAGCGCAGTGAGGATGATGCATATGTGCCCATTTCTGGAAATGCCTGTGTCTATTTAGTCACATGAAATTTCTCACAGAAGTAAGGATTGGTACCTATACTGTTGTAGGTCTGGAGAAGATTAGATCTAGATCAGCAATCAGCTACTAGCTCTTTTCCGGAGACACTAAAATGATGAAAGTACAAATTTTTCTGAGATATTAATCTGATCCCTCCAAACCTCTTCTCTCTGATGTTTTTGCCCTAGCTTTTTTCAGGTTTCTGTGTTGAATGTACTAATTGAACTCTGCTATTGTAAGAATTGTCTATAAAGCAAAGTTGTTTAAACTTGTTTTCCTTCCCCTCCACCCTAACACTTTCTCATAAAAGCATTTCCCTCAAAGTTGAAGGGAAAAGCCACTGTGGTCAAGTAGTTTGGAAGAAACCCCACAGCTTAAGCTACACAGCTGACATGATGATTTAGCTTGTGTGAACTTTTAGCCTATATTAAAGACACAGTTAAAATTTCAGAGATTAATGTTTGCAGGAAGAAAATTAATCACATCTCTGGTCAATGTTTGTGCTTGTAATTTGGTTTGTGAAGCCCAGAAGTGGATTTAGCAGCACTCACTTGAGGATCTGGAGTGTTTCACAAGGAAACTGTGCTTCTTTCTTAGGTCATTCTGGCATTCCCATAGCACTTTGCTGGTAAAACCATTCCTTTATTCTGGGCGTACTTGCTCCTCTCCTCACTATTACGTCTTGCGGTTATGGTTATCTGCCAGCTTGCACTGTTGGCAGAACCTGCTTCCAACTGTCTATGCAGACAACCCCAAAGGCAGACAGGCATTGCTAGGTAGCGTACAAGGCACAGTGGCCTGAGGATACCTAGCTCTCCCACTTCAGAGGCAGCTGGACGTTTCCTATGAATTGCTTTCTTAGCTGTTTCCTCTCCTTTCCCCAGTTCTGAGGTCCTTCAAGTGTGCTGCACCTTCAGTTTGCCTACCAGAGTTCAGAGACAGATGGCTTTGAGAGTGAAATGTTTAAACAGAACTGGCACTTGACTTGTGACAAGTGGCAGGTGGCAGGAAATGCTCATTTTCTCTACCACTGTCTCTGTTTTCTTTNCTGCTTAACTCTTTTTTTTTTTTTTCTTTGTTTTTTTTGGTTTTGTTTTTTTTTTTTTTTTTTTTTTTGCTTTTGCACACGGAAGCTGAAAATCCATGCTACAAGATGGAGCTGAAAATCCATGCTATAAGATGGGATTCAGAGAAGAGTTTTCATATGTAAAGTAAGGGAAATGAAATTTGACAAAAAGCACAGACATTTTAATATGGTTTTGCTCTTGTTTTGTTTTTGTGTCCATTTGTGCCATCTCCATGTCCCCCCCTTCTCATGAGGCTGAATGCAGCACCGGATGGTTCTGATGTTTCCCACAGAATCTCCAACCTCGATCTAACCAGGAAACTCTCCCCAGGCCTAAAGTAGCTTTACATTATTATTTTGCAGTTGTATTTTTTGTCTCAGTCTCTCCACCACTGTGGGAGATGTAACTAACCCTTCAGAGTGGACCTCTGAGCATTACAGGCTAATGAAAACAGCTGATAGGCATTCATGCTTCAGTCTGCAGTGTAATGAGTTCAGCAGTTGTACATTTTTAAAGTACTGTGACACAGAGGTCAGGGGATGATATCCAGGACAGAGCAGAGTTATGGAACAGGATTAGGATCAGCTAGGTTTTAAAACTGCTGATCACATTTGGAGGACTAAATGGAATTTGTCTCTGATAAAATAAAAAACCCAAACAAAATATGACCCTATTTCACTTGAGATAAAACATGCAAGAGATAAAACATCCCATTTAAAAATATTTAAAAGCTGATATTGTGTTGCAATGTTGCAGTCCTCTTACCAGATATGTGATGCCATGTAGTCCCCCCGTATATGAAATATATGTTGTGTAGTCCCATGGATTTCCTTTATGTCATGTACTAGTCTTAGAGTTAAGGATTTATTTCCATTTTTGCTAAGTCAGGGCTTTGCCACGTGGGCAGTTCTGAGAAAAGTGTTTCCTCTGGGTCAGACTCCAGCCTCTCTCCCTGCTGATACAAAAGATCTCCTGGTCCTCCTGCCAGGAGTTCACACGCTTGCACAGCTAGCCCTGCACCATGGGCAACTGCTCTGCCTGTGGGCACAAAAGACCGGCAGGGTGGCTGCCATGCGCTAGAGAATTTAGCCTGGCTGATGACAACCCAGAGGGATTTGCAGAGTGCCAGAGATGACAGCAAACTGTTTGTTGTTCTTTTTCTTTTAAAGATTAGATGCTGACTCATCCTCCAATTATTTTACCGAGGACTGTTGTGTGTTTCCATATTTTGTGCAAACCTGTAATTCTGTTGGGTTTGAAACAACATGTTGGACAAGGAAAGAGGATGCAACTGAGGCGTGCCACTACCTCAGATTCAGACCCCTAACCCCAGGCGGTCTGATCAGCCTGCAGGGTGCTCTGAGGGAGGGAGAGGAAGCCTGGCTTTCAAAGCTAGACGCGTAAGGTAAGTGGACTCTGATGCAGGGCAACTTGCCAAGCTTAAGTAAGAGCTGGGTTTCAGGTGCACTTGATTACAGCTGTGTCTTACCATGGAGGGCCTATTATTCCACCTAGGTTTCATGCCTTATAGCCCAGGGCATATCTACTTCCATGGGTGCTGACTATTGCCTGAGCCAAAGCCATCTGACCGAGCTGATAAGCCTAGCTGAGAGGCAATTTGTAATTGCTCAGGCTCAGTGCCCTGCCAAGACAGGTACACAAGACACAGTCAGACAGACATGTCTTCAGTTGTGTGAGACTCACTTAGTCCTGCCATAACACTTGCTTAAAGCTGGACTGATGAGGTGGTTGAGGAGAAAACTTGATTTGATTTAAAAAATATGCACAGCCATTGAAGACTTCCACCTCACTGATGTGAATCATGTGTAGGGAATAGGGAACTCTAAGTCATATTCCACATTGCTGTATGANCTGTCCTATTAAACTGTTTTTATCTCAACTCACAAATTTTACTTTTTTTTTCTAATTCTCTCCCCCATCCCACTGGGGAGGGTGAGAGTGAGCGAACAGCTGTATGATGTTTAGCTGCCCACCGGGTTAAACCACAACACTGTACCGTACAGGGCCTGCCTCCATATCTCTACCTAATGCACACAGGTCTGTGTGCAGCACGGTGTGGTCAGCAGGCAACTGTTGAAAGGTATACCATGTATCTCATGATTTCTGTTTTCAAAGGGGAAGGTAAAAACTATTTATTGAGTTATATATTCTTTCAATTCATAGTGTGCCTATGAAACATCTTAGAAAGGTTTGGGAGGCCAACAGAGTGGTGATAAGCAGAGTAAGCTAAAACTAGTACAGGCTCAAGTTTTCCTGTGGAACAAAAACATTGTCTTGAGTATTTGTTCCCCACTGTCCCATGAAGTGGACTTCCCCATCATTGTCCTAAAAATGCTCTGCCAGTCCAGGGATGCTTTAATTCTGTGATCTGGTTCCTTGGTGTTCTAAACCAATAAAATATGAGAGGGTTGTATACAGATATATAAGGTGTGTATACAGATAATTTGAGAATAATTAAAACACTTAAATTCATTGTTGATATTAAAAAGAGGGGCTAGGGTCTCTTCTATCAACGGGATACTTGTAGAGCTCTGGAGCTATGTGCCACGTCTGCTTGCACCTCTTTGACCAACAGCTGCTCCTGCTACTCAGTGAACTATCTGAATACCTCATCTTTCCTCTCAGAGGGTTAAAACTGTTTCATTCTGCAAATGGAATTCATCATTAAGCTAAGAAAAAAAGAGTACATCTTTTTTTTGCTTTGTTTTGTTTGAGTAGTCCGCTTTGCCCTTTCTGTGCAACAATACATTTTGTTCATTATAATCTATTAAAGTTTTAAGAATATATTGTATTTTCCAACCAGCAAAGGTGATTACGTTGTCATTTATCTTCAATGCAAGCTTCTTGGGGGCATTGGCTGTTGCATTTCTTGTGTGTGTCTCAGTGAGGTGTCCAAGTACATAAACAGTGCTCCTCCAAGATGTGCTGCAATGCAAACAGTACCATAAAATGTATTACGAAGTTTCATATTTATGCTGAAACCTCTCACAGGAGCTGGACTTTCTCTACATCACAACTGTTGAAAGAGACAGGAATGGCTGTAGGCCTTGTGTTTCAGGAATTAATCTCAAATTCAGCTGCTTTAGCTTGTGCTCAGTTCTTGCAGGAGGGCACACTCTTATCAGTGGTAAAGAACCCTGAAGGGATTGTATGTGTATTCCTTTCCTAGGAAAAAATAGCTTTCCTCAAAATATACTCTTAAAGATTATTCAGTCTGCTATGTTTACAAATGCTAATCCTTAGGGAAATTTGATTCTATTTCCTCCTGATTCTTGAATTCCTGCCTTCAATTAATCAAAAATGTAATAACATTTACATTTGCTAGTGATTTGCAAAAAAAAATGCCTCTCCTACAAGGTGAATGTCTCAGGGTAGCTCTGGCGGGTACTGGAAACACTTGTACAGTTCAGCACCTTCAGCTGAAGTGGCACCAACATTTATTGTTACATAAATGAATAACCCTCTCTGGAAAGTGTGACTGGGGCCAGGTGGAAAGCAATCATAAAATGCTTTGGAAATAGGCTTTTGTCTTTTCCATGCTTCAAGCTGTTTTAAGGCCTAGTACAGCCTTACCTAATGTTAACACTGGGCAAACCTGAGTCTCTCAGAATCAGTGGTCAACCAATTGATTAAAATGTCACTTTAGTCCCTGTAAGGTCCCAGGAATCTGGGACTGCTGCACTAACATTACCCATTTGGCAACACCAAGCAACGGGCAGCATCTTGCTGCTGGCACTCTTTGAAATAGAGAAGCCATTAACTGAATGCTGTAGCCTCCCGAGGACTGAATGAGCAGGTCCCATTCGTTATGTGCCATAAGGAGAAAGATAATTTCAAGGTACTGCCTAATCTTCCTGAAATACCACATGCCACACAAAAGGATACATGCACGTCCTCTGCTCTGAAACACAGATAAATGAACCCTGAATCCGCTCCCCCCCCCAAAAAAAAACCTACAAATAACCCCCAAACAAAACAAAACAGGAAGAAATGAAACCTCCTTCCCACAGACAGCAGAAGTTATTCAGTTATGAAATCCACGCTGTTAACCAGGTGCTTCCTAAGCTGCCGTTGGAAAGAGCTGTCCTGCTCCACCCCGCTGCAGGAGCAATTGGCCCTGAGGGGCGTCCCTGCTGGGGTTAGGCGAGAGGAGAGAAGGAGCAAGCAGCAGATCCAGGTGGAAGATCTGGCCTTAATGGTGTGCTATGTTTAACAGCAGTTTCTCAGGGGTAAGGGAGGAAGTTGAGGGAGGCACGACCTGCTACCATGCTGCTGTGCCGCCAGTGATGCTGGCAGGAGAAAGCGGCACATTACAGCTCACCAGGCCAGCAATTCAGCAGGAAGAGCCTAAAGAGTACTGGCAGATGCCTTGTACCTGCTGAAATTGCCTGGCATGGCGTAGTCTGTACAAACGAAACCATTTGCTTCATCACAGAGAAATTATCACAGGGAAAGAATATCTCCTGATAATGATAAAAAAAATTAAAATTTCCTGACAATGTCATCCCTTTCACCCAAGACACTCTTATGAAATGATGCATATCTCAGGTACATTGTCTTCCTTATAATAGACACCCAAACTGTGTATAGATTTAGGTGGAAGACACCCTCGCATCATAAAACTCAATGCATAATAGCTACAGATATTTCATTGTAGGTACTGTGAGTGGAGGGTGAATTTAGTGTTTCATACTGTGTCTATACAATGCAAACAAGAAAAATGAATGGTATACAGGCAAATGGCTTGTAACCCAAATATCATATGATATTTTCTATGCAGATTGAGACCCACATTTGCAGAATCCTGCATAGCTACATAAATCTCACAAAGAATAATTTCTGAAGATTGCTGCAGGCTCCTAATTTTCTCATTCTTGTTTATGCTTTCTCAAATCTATACTCATTCCAGCATTACTTTTCTCCTCCGCAGAGGTACTTTTGTTTGCTGCTTCTTCCTTTGGTTTGTGACTTGTCTTTCAGTTTCTTTTCTACAGTATTAGTATTTTTCATCCTCAGCCCTTTTGTGGAGCGTGTTTTTCCTCCATCTAACCTCATAGTCCTAATTTCCCTTCTGCTATTTGGCTTGCCTTCTGTTGCTTCATTTCCCTAATGTATTGTCTCCTAGAGTGCGAACCACGTCTCCTCGTAATCCTCCCTCCTCCACTCTCTACTCCCAACACTCATACTCACCCCCACACAGATGCCTGCTCTACTACTGCCTGACACCTACACACAGAAACTCCTGTTGCCACATGTCATCCCTTACCCCCAAAGAGAGCCTCTCAGACATGCTGTCATCCTCAGAGATACTTATGTTCCTGGGTCCTCTCATGGACAACTTGTGTTTTACCTGCAGAGACACAGTGCCATATTCTTGCTTTCCCTGGCTGTCAAAAACTCACCAACATCTTTTCACGTCCCCCCAAGTTCTCCCAGTCCTGTTGTTTCTACTCTAGAGGACTGGCCTAAACATTTCCATTCTCTGCCCTTATCTTCCCAGATGTGTCAGCCTGGATGAACTCTTCGAGCTTCAGTCTTCTCTCCACCACAGAGCTACTAACCAGCTTCAAGCAGGTCACAGAAGCATCATTTTCTTTTTTCTTTTCATTTCTTTTCCTCTAGTGGGCAACATGTTGCATCCTTGGAGGCATGTGGATATCAACCTTTTTCACTGAGCATTATGAAAATCCTCAGACTGAAAGCACAAAGGAACTATTTTGTTCTTTCATTCCATTAACACCTCATGCTCACCTTAAGTTGGGACCAGCTGCTGGGAAATTCCCTGGTTACACAGCAGAGACTCCCAGAGTCTCTACATCAGTGATCTGCCTCAACACGACTTCTTTATGAGTTTTTTTTAATTAATTCAATTCTCTCTTTTATGTGCCTGCTTCTCACAACATTTGGCTCCTTCTTACATGTACTTCACAAATGAAAAGGAAATTGAATCAGCAACAGTTACAGTGATGTTGCACTTGTGCAGTTTGTTTTGTACGTACTATGTGTGATGGTGTTTTGAGTAGTTGTACAGATACTCAAAACTTTTTTAATTCCCCCAGTTTGGAGTGAAAAGTGCAAGGCTGCAGTGAACAGGGAGAAAATTCAACACTAGAATTTAAATATTTGCATGTGCTTCTTTCATGCTTTAGGATGGGAGGAATGGAAATCCAAAAGCATTTGCGTTGCAAATTGCATTTGGAAATTGGTTGAGTTTACCCAGCTTGTGAAAGTGTCAACTCTTGACACTTGATAATGTCCTTGAACACTGCAGGGACTGTAACAATCAGGATTTGCTTTGTGATTGTGAGATGCACCTCTGTATTTTTCCAGCAGCACTGTGGGACTGTGATACAGTGCCTGTGTGTAAGCAACAGAAGAGCCCGAAGTTTTGGGTTGGGTGCATGTTGCATCCCGAGCCTGTGCAGTGGCAAGGCCTGGGCACTGTGCAGCCACTCTCCACCCTTCTTTCTCTCTAACCCCATGTTTCCGTAGAAAGGTTACACAGTCCCATGGCTTTATGGGAGCCCAGGTATATTCTCTCGCAGGGGCATCACTTGGGTAGCAGTGGACAAACAACACTTCAGTATTTTAAAGCACTGTACTCCAGATAATGCAATTTAGGCTGCTACACTGGAGTCATAAAGAAGGCGTGAATTCCTCTTCCATAAAATATCTCAGTTTTTGCAGAAACATCCCTTAGCTGTGGATTGCACCTATACCTGTGCCATTACCTTCTATTTTGTAAAATAGAATGGGATGGAGTGTGGATCAGGCTGAAAGAAAGTAAGGGACAGTGATAGGGAAGGTTTGTACTCTCATAAACTGTTTGTCCCTCTTAAGGAAGGGAGCTGAATTATCAGTGGAAACCAATTTCCTTTGCAGGCAGCCCCTAAATGTGGATGAAGCTTTGCCTTCTAAGTGCAGAGTTGAGGCCTTTCTTTCTGCAACTTCTACCCCATTTTATGACACATCTTTATTTAGTAACTCTGGATATGGCACATTCTCTCATGAATATGGTGTCTTTCATTTAAAGGCCATTCTTAATTTTTAAAAAATTGAAATATGGCTCACGAGCTGAATCTCCTAATTTTCTCTAGACAGGCAATGCTATCTTAGGAGCCACTTTCATAATTTGAGAAAGTGTGAAAACTGAAATATTGGTTTCAGATCACATCAGGACTGCCAGATTTTGCTCTCACTGATATCACAACTGTTGCACTAGCAAAAAACATGATGCAAAATAAACTGTTTGCATAATACTTTTGAAGAGGATTATACTAAAACGGAATTAATAACATGTGAAATCAAGAACTATATGAAATAGCCATCATGAAATCACATGAAACTGTAGCATTGCCCAAAATATTGCTGTAAAGTCAAAGCATAGGTTGAATTTATGTGCCATGGAAACAGTCTCAAATGAACTTTGA
This sequence comes from Scopus umbretta, assembly GCA_013400535.1. Taxonomy (NCBI): domain Eukaryota; kingdom Metazoa; phylum Chordata; class Aves; order Pelecaniformes; family Scopidae; genus Scopus; species Scopus umbretta. The sequence goes on along the minus strand of VZTL01028808.1, from coordinate 776 downwards.
AATTTCAAGGTCGTTCGAACTGTAAACTCAGTGAAACTAAGGAGAGAGGAGAGAGAAGCATGCTCACACCCTCTTCTGCTTATATGACAGGATACAGAATGACCTCCTGGATTTTAGGACTGAGTCTGAGGAAAAAAAAAAATAAAATCTACTTGTAACCACAAGTTATAGGATTAACCCAAAATTAAATGCTGTAAAGCTATAAACAGAATATGGATGCAAAATGGAAGACTTAAACTAATTACATTAGGATAATTTATTTCAGTGAATTCTTTTCTTTATTATTCCTCCTATATAAAATCTGCTGATTTTATATTCCTTATAAGCACAGAGATGCCATCTTAATTGACATTTTATTAAGGAATGTAGGCGTTTTTTTCTCATTTTAATATGCAAGCTTGTCCATCA
>VZTL01028807.1:0-17686 GCA_013400535.1 Scopus umbretta | reverse complement strand
TGCTTATCTAAGGTTAGAAATTTATTTCATTTGTAAATGTACTAAAACATTACACTTGCATACAAAGCCACAATGACTAAGCAGATGCTGGCCATTTCACCTCACAAAGGTGATGACTTTTTGTTGCCAAGACATCTATCCTCTCTGAGACATAACACGAATCAGCAGATCACGAGAGGATCCTTAAAACCCCAAAGAGTAAACGACTGGGAGAAAACATGAGGCTGTCATTGGTGTAAAGCATTTTTTGTTAAAAGGTTTTTAAACATTTATTTCCAATTAAAAAAAAAAAAATATTGATTCTAATCCATTTTGATCAACAGCCTGTGTAGTAGATGAACTCTTTTGCACTGTTTTGTTAATTAACAAGATATAATTTGTCAGAAAAAGTCACTGAAAATTAATTTATTTTTTAAAACTTGGGGAAATAAAAGGAAGTTCCAGTCTGAAGTAAAACACTGTGGAGAATTCATGTGGCTGCAAAATTTAACCAGTTTCTTTCTGAGACTTTCTGACCCTGACTCTTTGAAAGCTGTAGTCATACTTGCAAATGATGTATGCTTTATTTCCCACTATGCCGAACTTGAAGAATGTCTTAGCTGAGTTTAATATCAATCTCAAAAAATATCTGCAGACAAGAAACCTGATGCCAAGAAATATTTTTAATTCCTATAGAGGTCAAAGACAATGAAACTCAGTCGCATTTTCAGGTACTCAAAACTGTCAGTAGTAAAGAAAATGAAAGCTATCAAAATTTGTTTTCTATATGGAATAAATAACATTCCACAGCAGAAACTGTTAGCACATCCTCAACAACATATATGACAACAATATTTTGTTTTATTAAAACATACTCTTGTGTTTTATTCAATGAAGCACTGAATCGAGGTTCAATATTTAAGGTCCACTTGAAAACATATGGACCATACTGTCTTAACTCAGACACCCAGTTTATGTTACAGTCTAGAAGTCCTCTTAACTACAAGTGTTCAACCTATTTTAGGATCTGGCACATGACTTGTACCATGTGCTCTTCAGCATTCTTTTGGCAATTTATGTGACCGTTCTTCTTAACAGAGAGGGCTGCTTTTTAAGTATGTTTTAAATTGACTGAGCACCTTTAATCTTCTGTTTCAAACTCTGTAACTTTCCAGGAAGACATGCTACTGTCATCTCTGCCACTTTACTTAACTGGCTCCCTTATGGTACTAATACATTTACAGTTTGTTATCACAGCCCTAGTTTTTCTGTAACAATCATTGAAATATCTCAGGCATTCAATCCTGGCAAGCCACAGACTATTCCACACTTTGAAATTCATAGATTTAGCAGNCACAGACTATTCCACACTTTGAAATTCATAGATTTAGCAGCATAGTGTCAGATCATTTTTCATAACCCTTGTTTCCTTGTCAGCATGTCATAGCCAGTAAAGAGCTGCTAGATTAGTACAAATATATAAATCTTTTCTCAGCTTCACCTCACTGCTGTTTAATACTACTTTACTACACCACTGTGCTTACTAGCTTAAAATACCTTCTGTTTGGAGAAACGCATATTTATTATTATTATTGGGGAGTTTTTGTGCAATTTCCCTGAGCACAGGCTGACAGCTGCATAGCACTTTGTCATTTATCATTGTACACAAGATCTGTCAACTAGGGAAACAATTTCAATAAAAAAATTCTGCATGAAATTACTTTGTGAGAGAAAAAAAAGCAGTTCTGGCTTTTGTATGTGCAATTCTGTGTCTCTATTTATTTATTTATTTTTGCCTACTTTTTTCTTCTTTTTTAATTTTGGCTGTGAAAGGTACTTAATGTACCAAAAACAATTTGTACAAGCATTATTTCACCAATTGAAAGTGTGTACGCCTTGCTGAGGTCTCCCTTATCTAACTGTTGCTAATACATTTTCATGCTGTGCTCTTATGGCTTCATTTTACAGTTGACGAGATCACCCACTCCATGCTGTGTTGGAAATGGGACCCTCGTCACTCTAGTCCACAGAGTGCACTTAACATGTGAACAACAACAAAAAGTTACTGCTTTAGAAGATCTTCATCCCTTTGTTGTAAACTTAGCCTTGCTTTTATGGCTCACTTTAATAAACCAAAGTATAACAGCTATGTAAATCAGAAATCCCGTACCTATGAAAAAGAGGGAGGATTTACTAAGCTATATGTTCTGTTGAGTTAACATCAAAATAGGTCAATAACACTCTCAGATTCTTCTAAAATCTACATCAGTCCTCCTCTGCTGACCTCATCCTCCTCAAAGTTTACAGTGGGAGAGATATTGCCTTTCCATGACACAGCATTTTTCTCCACTTTTGTTTAATTTCTTGTACATCACACCCTGCAACAAGATCAGCATCTAAGGCCTGCAGTTAGTAAAACCAGCTGGGACAATAATTGCTGTGAAATTATGTTCTGGACAGCTGGAAAGGAGGGATCACTATTACAGTCTCTTGCTTTTCACCCTGTCAGTTTTTTCTCCAGCTATGGATTTGTTGTCATCAGTGCCTGATGATTCTGCTGACACCACTGTCAGAAAATGAATTTTTCACTCCCCACTTGATTGACTCCATTCATAGTGTGTAACTCTGTCAAAAAGTGCCACTCTCAAGCTCACTCACTCATGTGTTTGCGTTTTCTACACCAATGCTGGACAGACAGACAGACACATAACCCCATGAAATATTCAGTAGGCATATTTCTCCTTTAATTTATAGTTCTTTATTGCCCTTGAGAAATGATATGTATTCTTCTTCGAGTTTGCTTTAAATCACTTGATTTCAAAAACCTTTCTTTTGGAGGAGGGAGATTTGCAGATTCTGTACTTCAAGCATGAATTAAAGTTAAGTTAAGATGTTAAGTTTTGGCAGATTGCTCAATGAAATTAATATTTGGAAGTATGCCATTAATGCCACTTGGTTTCGTATACTACTACTAATAAAAAGATGCTCCAGAGCCTCTCATAGGAGACTAGTTTGTGTTAAATTAAAGTGACAGATGGCTTCAAAACTTGGTCCATAGAAATGACTCGGTAATAGTGTAAAACTAATAATTGGGGGATCTTCTAAAGCCTGATTATTCAGCCTATGTGACTGCATGTTGCTGTCTGAGAGTCAGTGTTCACAGAGAGAGTTCTTGTTTCTGAGGAAACAGTCAGCCCTCAGTAGTTGTCACCGAATACTGCATTAAAATGCACAAAACTGCCTACAGGCAACCTACTTCCAAGATGCAGAATTGCAAACTTTTTCAAGTGTGAGCAGAATGTGCTTGCGCACAACAATGAACGGCATCACAAGACTTCATCTCTGTAGCAGGCACAAGCATTTTAGAAATTACTTCATCATACAAGGACTAAAGTAGAGTAAGACTGTTAAAAACATGCACAAAATAGTTTGTGGCAGCACAGGGACTGCTATGTATAGTTATTAAGATGCTGATAAAAAATAACAGCTATCGGAAGAAAAAGGCTATCAAGAAGATGAAGAGAAAAACTGTCATTAGGCTGAGACTATTCATGTGACAGTGGAAACAATGCTCTCAGGATCTGTTCTTATCCACACTTACACTGGTGTCAATAAGACATGGTTCAGTTGAAGTTAATGAAGTTATACAGGTGATAAAAGCTATTATACAAAAGCTATCATACTGATAAAAAGAAGAGCACACATAAGCTGCCCAGTAAGTCCCAGCCTTGGTCAACACGGCTTCGCATTTGACACCAGTGAAGGCAAATTTACAATTGATATATTTTCCACTAAATGATCTTATCACCAGCTGTAAGCAGGCTAGTAAGGGTAACCAAAAATAAAATCAGTAGATGCTGTCCTTGGAAAGTTGTTGAGCTTTTTCATGTGGTTTGATGTTTTCCACAGTATTTTAATTTTAAAAGTGCAAGAAAAGTTGAGAGAAGGCAGAGGATGGCAATACAAAAAAATATGATTTCAACTGACTTTAGATTTATCAGCAATAACAAAGGGTTTTCAAATGTATTCCTGTTGTTCATTTTAATATAACTATCCTGACATATAATATAATAATAATTCTCCAGTACCTGATCATTTATTGGAACAATATATTTTAGAAGAAGTTATGGTCATTTTGGTTTCAAAATTATTATTTCAAAGAATCTGTTAATTGATTTTTTAATAGTAAAGTCTATCTTGAAGAAAGTGGCAAGTTTATTGTTTCTCTTTTTGCTTTAATCTCTGAGTTTTGGTTCCAGCAGGCAAATTTTTTCCTCCAAGTCAATTATAATTCTAAAAACAAATGAAATGTAATTACTTTTTTATTGACACATTAAAAGGAAATAAATAGTATAATCAGCAGTTATATGCTTTCCTCAAAGGTGTTGCTTTCATAAGCGTGATGATTAGCTAACCAGATTCAAGGAAGTGGGAGAAAGAGGTGGGAAGAGGGCTGTGATGCGAGAATATGGAATCAGTGATTTAAAAAAAAAGGGAGTATTTCTAACACAATCTGATACAAGAACAGCTGATTAAATTGAAACATGGAGGGGGGTAAAATGGTTCTTATCAAATTTTACAAATCATTGAATTCCACCTTTACTTGCAATATTTCATTGCTCTATAATTCTGCTACCCAATACTGTTGTACTGTTTTGGAGAAAAAAATTCTGCAGTCTTAATTAAACAGTCTCTACAAATGATACAACTGGACCTGCAGTCTTAATAAAACATCTCTGTTTTATATCTGCAGGTGATATAACTGGACTTGCAGTCTCTGAGTAAAAGAAGGTCATCACAACTGAGTGGTCAATTTCATATGACAGACACTGAAAATTATCAGCCTTTTAAGAAATGTTCTGTGAGAAAAAGCGGGTTGTTGATCTTGAAGAGCTTTCATACATAGTACATTCATTTTTTTTAACCAAACTTCTGGACAGTAATCTCCAGTTTGAATGACAGCTTTTTTTGTACTTTGACAGGTAGGCTTAAGCCCATAAAGATGCTTTTATGATGAAAATAAAAACTGAAGAGTCTCATAATGCTTAAATTGTGTCAACCAATTGCTAAAAGGAAAAAAAATAATAACCCCTCCTCTAAATAATTAGGAACAAATGAGCACAGGGCATTAAAAAGTTAATAAATGAGGGACTGAAACATTTATTCAGTCAGAGAAACAAACAGAATTTAAAGGGGAAAAAATAACAGAGAAAGTAAAACAATTATCAGTTATTTTAGGCAATAAATGTTCAGTAATGTCTTCTGAGGATTTGATTGAAATGGTGCCAGTGTCTCACAATGTTTTGGATGAAGTTACAAACACATAGAGGAGTAATCAGACCATTTGATCCAAAAAGTTACAGATCAAGGATCCGATACACAAAGAAGTTATTTGAAAAATGACTGTCTGGAGCTGGAGCAGAGTGTCTCACGCAGATTAATACTGTTGCTATAAAAAGAAAGGGTAAGGAGAAGGAAAGACAAACGAATGAAGAAATGACACCAACCACTCATTGACCTGAATGGCAATAGTGGAAACTTCTATCGCCATTTTTTTCTACTTTTAAGTAAAATGCAGAAATGAAGAGTCACAATTAAACAAGGGAGTGAAAAAAGTCCTTTATTTATTACAACCCAAGTGTATAACCTAGTGTCACCCACTCAGGTGAAAATGTGAGCATGTGGGCTATTTAATATAGTGATTTTGCCTAATGTAGCACAATTACAGAAATGCGCTGAGTAACTTTGGGCAGACTCCTCAGTAAAGAATTCTTTATGGCGTGCCTACAAGGCACACCTGTGGCTCATTACCTGAATCAATATTTTTGCCATGTTGATTTGAAGGACAAAATAGGCTTAAGAGATTCTACTTCCATAATTACAAAGAACACGGATAAGACACATTAAAAACTGGAAGAAAAGACTCAAAAACCTGCCACACAGTGCAACAGGAGGACAAAAATACAAGGCTAGCTCTAAGTTTGCACCTAGGAGCCTCTGTATAGCAAACAATTCCATTTTGTTAACAAGCCACAAGCGTACACTTACGAAGCAGGTGAACAAATGTAATTGTGAGAAGTACAATGATGCTTCTGAGTCTAAATTGTGTTCCTCCCAAGGCACATGTGTTCATCTATTGCATAGTATTTTTGTATGTAGTTTTATTTTTCTCCTCTATTTTAAAACAAGTAAACGGCTTTTCCCTTAATGACCACAAAGAGATAAAGGTTTACAGGCCTTTTCAAATCTGTCACATCTCAGTTTCTGTATTATTGAAATAAAGCAGCCATAGGCCTTTCTCTCTCTCTCTCTCTCTCTCTGCATCCCTGGCTTTGCTCTGGCCTGTGAGGTCAATATAGACTAAAGGCCATTAATATCTGATAGCTGCGAAGCACTTGTGTTAAATACTGATGCTTCCATTATGATCTCTGGTGAATAGGTTTCTGTATCAGAAAAACACCATTAAAGTTATCAGCAGCTGGCACAGTTTTAACCTCAGCAGAAGCCAAGGAACAAACAAACAGAGACTGAAATACCCCATAATTTCTAGAAGCATTACTTCTGCTCTATGTGCAGGTAGATTGGTGAGGTACCAGGGGGTAAATTTGCCCTCTGTCTGCTCTTGCCATACCCATTCCTTGCACAGAGACAGATGTAACCTCCACGACTGACAATCTGACCACTGTGACTAGCTTTTCATTCAGTTTATTTGCTCTTAAGCCTTCTTTGCAGACCGCTTTTATTCTAGAGAATCAAATATGCTGGAAAGCAACCCAGGTGTTCAGACAGCTGCAAAGGTAAGGCTGTGTTGAAATTGCTACTGAACCTTTCACACTTTGATGACTGAATTTAGACTCCACATTTAAAACTCTTGCTTTTCAGAGGACAATTTAATTCTCAGTAATTTATGTATGTATTGTTTGGGAGAAGATTCACACACTGTGGCAGCTTCAAAAATCCCCCAAGATTATACCACTTCAGCCTGCTGAAGCTGACACATATTTAACACATTTAACATGTACACTCCTGCACAAACCACCTCAGATGCAGATGGCTTTTGTGATTTGAGCCTTAACAGGCAAAAACTGATTCAGAGTGGCAGAGAAATGGCAGTGGACTACTAAGGACTTCTAGTCACTTCCCTTCCCAGATACTGCCAGCTGCACTAAGGCGATGCAAAAACACCACTTTGAGGAACCAGGTGGATGGGGAAGGATTAGAAGGAGAAACGAGCTGTGCAGACATGTGTTGGACTGCACAATGGGCAGGCCCAAATACCGCTGCTTCAGCTACCCTGGTGCAATGAGCAACATTGCTGGAGGGAAGCCTCGAAGCCTCAGTGTTTCCACATGTCTCTCTGCTCACAAGTTCCTCTCCTTCACAATATGGTGTACAGTCTGAACTTCAACCCCACACTTTCTCCTCTGAAAACAGCCCACTTATGATTGTCATTGCTGGATGTGTGTCTGTGGCTAATTGGTCTTTAAAACTGGCAGTCTGGCATGGAATATACTTGTCTGCAGGTGTAAGGATTGGGATGTTCAAAAAGTGCATAAGGAGAGTTTTGTCTGGAGGTGAATCTGGATTTAACTGATCAGTCCTGGATTTTTAGCAGTGGCGTTAGCAGAAAATGCTGAAACATTGAAGGAACGTATGTGGCATCCATACAAGAAAGAGATTCAAATTGCAGTCATCATCACCTTAAATATTAAAGAGAGCTTAATAAAAAAGACTTGCCATTAATCACATGCAGAGTCAATGCCACTGTAATTTCTTGTTGCTGGTTGCCTGGAAAGGAACGTAAGTTTTAATTACGCTATGTCCTCATACGTAAGGCGGAGAAGCATAAGACCTGAAGGTTTAATCTAAACAAGCTTCCACCTACCTACGTCTTGCATTTTTACTCCCCATCCTGTCCTCAGAAGGCAAAAAGAAATTGCTGAAGTCTTTGCAGACCATGAGTACCTGCTGATGGAGCGGCACCTGAAATCAGAAAAAGGAATCTGCTTTACATCTCTGTTGACTGGGAATTCATTTGTATATATGTGCTACAAATCACTATCTCCACCAACTGCTTGATATGGAAAGAAGAAAATGACGCTAGTAATGTATGACCCTGAGAGTAGAGGAATTGTAGCTATTTACATCAGTTGTCAGCAACCTGCTGCTTGTTTGCAGTGTTGCTGCATGGATATAGATAACCTCTCTGAAACATTAGCTGAGACAAAGCAAGTAATTCTTTGTTGACACATTGTCAGTTTCTAATTTGTTCTCAAACTGTGAGGTAAATCCTCCATCTCTACTGGAAAAAGGACCGCTCTATCTCACATCAGGCTTTCTGCCCTTTTCACTTTCTATTCTCAGCTGGAAATGTAGTCGAAAAGGAGTTTCCTGCCCGGAAACTGATAAAACATACCAACAAAATTATCTGGAGAGTTTAACCTTAGCTGTGGTCCCTTTACATCACCCTGAATAAAAACACAGAGCAATGCAGAAAGAAAACTGCGATCCTTATTAGTGCAGCATCAGAAAATCAGGAGGGCTGCAGTGGCAAGGGACAGAGGTTATCCCTTGCACTTAGAAAAATGTGGCTTTAGCTACAGAAATAAATGCCTCAGAGCCAGGTCTTGGTGAGCAAAAACGGAAAGCTGAGAAGCAAAACCAGACTGATGGCTTTTCATGAAACATCGTTATGTCAAGAAGAAATGGTGAATGCTGTGGCAAGGACTTCATCCTCTTTCCGCTCCTACTTCTTGGTGCCTTTGAGGAGCCTGCACTAAGAATACAGTAAAATGCGATGTGCTAGGAAATTCCTTGCAGAGAGATTGACCTGATTACATTTCACTGGGCATAGGAGCTCATTCTTCTTTCTGACTGCTGCTCGGATATAAGACTGACAGCTGGACTCCATCACTTGGATTAATGGGTTAAAAGCTGACATCTTTTTAGTATTTTGGACTTTATTTTCTTTATCAGCTTGACTTTCATGCTCAGAGTGCTCTTGCCACAATATTCCTTTAAAAGTACACTTGTCAGGGTCCATTTGCTACTAGCTACCTTGATGGTGACATCAGCGATGGCTGTGGTTTACCTTTTGACCTTAGAGAGGCAGCAGATGGGCCCAGTAATAAATCCCGATTATTAGTGAAGGAGCCAATAGCTTGGAAAGACAGAAATAAAAGTCAGGCAGTTTTACACTGCAGTTCTTGTTATCTGCTTTGATATGGAGTTGTGGGCCATGTCAGGGGCGATGATGAGCAGCCTGGGCTGCCTGCAGCCTGCTGCTCCTGGGCAGGCGGTGCATGCCGTGCCGCTGGCCTTCTCTTCCTGCCCTCCCTCCCTCCTCCCTTCCTCCCCCAACAGCCCAAACCACCTCCCCACCGCAGGTCCTGTTAAGCTTTTGAGTCCAAGACAGAGACCTCAGGGTAAAGGGGCAGCCAGAGCTGGGCCATTCTCCACAGCTGCTATGGTAATGGCTGATATGTGTCATGAAGGCCCTGGAGGAGGGTGCAAGGGGCTGGAGCGCTGCTGGGAAGAGGCCTCAGCACAGCCCAGGTTTGGCGAAAGACAAGGCAACTCTGCCATGAAGTTGTAACAGAGTTTAAAAAAAAAACCCAAACAAATAAAAAATGATGGTGTGGTCTCCTACAGCATCAATTTTGTGTTCAAGACACTGGGGTTTGCAGGCAGTGAGGCTGGGCCAGCCAGCAGCCATTACCTACAATGTCTCGGTTGGGCCTTGGTTACAGAAAATGCCTTTTAGCCAAAGCAGTGCACTGGACAGTTCAGCTCAGACAAATATTTTCCAGTTTTGGAATAAAGATGTTTATGTTTTAATCTTGGCTGGTTTTGTTTTTTTTCTCCAGTGTGTATAGTTTGATGGGAGAATTTTCTTGACTGTTTCTAGTCATGTTATGTAGTTTATATACTTGAATCCTGCAGCAAAATTCTTGGTAAATTGTGGTTTTGCACAAGTAAAGGCTGTAAGATTTTGCTTTATATAAATACAAAAAGCTGTCCATAATAGCTTAGCTGCACAAGCCAAATTTCCAAGATCCCATTGCTACCTGCAGGTACTTATGACTTGGATATTCACAAGCCTTATTATAAGTTGTATGGCCCTGTACAGGACAATGATGAAGCAATTGCTGTTTTACTTAATTATTAGGCATACATCACCTAGGAATCATGCATATTAAAAATTTTTCTCTGAAATTTCTATGTATAGTTTTTGTCATTTTAATTTTTTTCTTTTTCTAGGAAAGGTGATAAGGCAAAATCCCTTTAGTGTCTTTGCCTTAAGTCTTTGTTGGAAAAGAAAGAGTGAGATAAGTAAGTTTGCCTTCTCCTCACCCCAAGTTTTTGTTGATGCTCTGAAACATTGGAATTTTTCCATTCAGTGCAGTTTTCTCAATGGCTATAGAAACTGTCTTTCAAAAAAAACCCCAAAATTATAATGGGGGTCCAAAATCCTACTCCTTTTACATCTATGAGCAGTCACATTTCATTTGAGAGTAATGTGAACAGACTATACCTTTTAAACCAAATCAAAGAAAATTTCACACTTTTCTTATCTTAAAAACTTTCTCATTCATTTACTACCAGGAATGTCTGTACTTTGTCCTGGCTTAATTTGCAAATTATTATTAAACTATTGTTTTTGTTGCAAGTGATTTACAAATGAACATTGATTTTTTGCTTTCCAACAAATCAGTCATTCAAAATTCCAATGAGTTATCAAGCAATTCCTTCCCCAAAAAGGCATGCACAACAATTAGAACATTTTTGATTGTTAGCTAAATTTACTTCAGGAATATGATGATGAAAGGTCTTTTCATATCAAAAAGTTCTACAATTCATTTTCAAAAATGGGAATAATTTCTGAGGTGGAAAAAAGATTGTGGCTTTTTTAAAAATAATTTTCATAAATGTTATTGACTTACCTGAGCAGAATTTTTCTGTGAAAATATTTGGTAGCAAATCTACAATAGGTAGTTTTAAATGCAATACTGCAACCTTTGTTAACAGAAGTACCAGAAAAGTCAATTTAAGATGCCTTTTTCTATCTCTGCATAGCATAAATGAAGAATACACATAGGAATCAGGCCCTTAATTTGTATAACAACAGACACAAGCTTACTGAATAATTATTAACGGCTAGTGGTTTTACTTCATCAGTCGTTAGTTATATCAATCATTTCCTTGCCAGCATGGAAACAGAAGCTCTACTGTTTTGGAGAAGAAAGTGTATGTGTATGTTGTGTGTGTTCCATATAAATTACCCAGGTGTTTTAACACATCCAGGTGGTTTTTTATTCCTTTTGGAAAAACAGAAAGGAAACAACCCAAGGGCTAATGTTCTAATTATCAGTGGTTGTGCAAGCCTCCAAAAAGCATGTATTCTATAACCCCTGGAAAAATTCTGACATGTTATAAACTGGCTAAATTAGCTTAAATCAGTAAACAAACAAATTGGTGCCAGCACAATAGTACAATAATGCAGTGCATACTAAGTGACTTATTTTCCTAATGCCAAAAATAGCTATATAAAGCAATACTAAATAGCCTTGATTTTTCTTTATATAATTTGAGTTAGAAGTTTTAAAAAGTCATAATTCCCAACCTTTAAAGAAGAATGGCAGAACATCTAATTTCTCAGATATTTGTGGAAAATTCTTTGTTGATATTGACTTACAACCCAAATCATATATGATTAAAGATGTTAAAAATAAAAATAAAAAAATTAATCCAACTACTGTGGTAACTCTGGAAGCTTGGGAAGATGAGGTTTTTTTAGTTTAGCATTGAAAGAGGAAGTAAAATTCTTCTTGGGGGCTAATCACATTGGACTAAACTGAGTAATATTGAAATAGGATTGATTCTGTAGGAAAAGGTACAAAAGCATGTGGGAGAATCATATAAAAAACTGTAAGGAAATGTAAGACACCCCACAGTAGTTTTTGGAATATATTATAGGGGCATCAAAATGTGATGAAAAAGCATAATTTTTACTCTCTTAATTCCTGATGGTGGTTTATCTGCTCTTCTATTCTGTATTGGAAGATACTGTGAAGATGTGAATTTTCTCTATGAACAACAGATAATACCCAATGTAAATTAATGGCTCGCTCTGCCTGATTGCAGAAGTGTGGAAAGTTGCAGGAGCCATTCTTTTCATTGTTGTGCATATTATTTTTTGCAGTCCCAGAGTGTGTAAGTATAATCATTATTTATGATTCTGGTAATATACTGTGGTAGTAACCTCTTTGGGTATGAATATAATATGCTCTGTATACAGAATCTATCATGTGTTTAGGAAATGGAACTGAATTCAGTTTTAGGTTTTGCAAGGTACAACGTACTGTAACTTCTTGAATTTTCAGTTATTGACAGTTTGTAAGCCAAAATGTTTATATACTGACTCTTGTGTAGGTAAATCTTCACACCTTCATTTTCTTTTATGATCACATAATGATATCTAAGCCATCAGAATACTGTATACATGCTTTTGCCTTCTTTTGACTACTCAATGTACTGATGTTAATACCTATACTGGAATACAGACCATCACATTTATGCATTGATATGAAATCAAAACAGCCTGTCTCAAGCACTTACCTCTTTTGTCCAAAATGCTTTTCACAAGTAACATAGAAGTTTTTAATCTTTGAAAATTACACAGACACGGAGCTGTGGAAGAAAAGGTATGTATATTACTGAATACCTTGTTTTCTGCTTCCATTAATAACATACCTATTTTGACCAGTCAATGGTACTGGAAACTGCATATTTGCTGACAAAAGTGAACTAGACCTAAGCACGTGAATTTGTGCTTTAAATGAGAAGTACTTTGTTTAAAGTCTTGTATTCTCTCTTGTCTGCATTTAGCTACACTAATGTATTTCTCCATGTGAAACTGAATAATTAATTGTCCCAATGGTGCCATCAGGAAAGTGTTTTCAATTGCTGTTTCTGGAGACTCCATTGCTACTCAGCTCCCATGAATATGTCGATAAACATACATGGTTGACTACAACAGAATATATTTCTTTTACACACTTCACAGTCTTTTTCTGAGACTATAAGAGACCTCGATATATAAACTGCTGGTGTTCTTTGTGCAGTAACAGAGTCCTTAAGTCTGAACTGTTGCTTTTCTAGACCACAATCAATATGTTGAAAAAGGAAAATAGTACTTGTAGCCTCACTAAAACTCATTTGTACCTAAAAGGAACTCTAATAATGTAAACTACATTTGTTGATCTTGGTAAAAAACAGATATAGAACTGTCATTTTGTTTACCCTTTTTTTGAAAAGCAGGGATTTCCGCAGGGTTTCCTCAATTTTAGTTGCTGCTTTTGCAGAATCATGGTTGACGACCTTTTCTGAGGGAACATCCCAACTGACCTCCTCACAAATTAATTGGGAATTATATAGACACATTTTTTTCATAATTATTCAACATGCAGATTTGTTTCTTTACCATGGTAGCTTCACACACATATAAAATATGCAGTACAGGTATGATCATGAGTAGTTTATCATGGCTTTCCCTTGTCTTCTGAAAGCTGTAATGAATGCAAAAGGTATATATGTGAATCTATCCATCTCTCACAAGGTATTAAACTACATTAGGAATTACCCATCTATATTCAGTTGGCTTCCTGGTACCTAAATTACAAATCCAGAGAAACGGCTCCACACCACATAACAAGGCAACGCTCTTATTATGGGATCCCACCTTAATCCCACAGTAATCGTATATCTTCTTCACATATCATCTGTCCAAGATTACTATACATCTGATCCTATTTCATAGCATACTATTTTGAAGGTCAAAATTCTCTGGTCTTGATGTGCCACTGAGATGGTTCAATCTGTACTACTAGTTTAGTAACAATGCTCCGTTAGAATAATCACACCTTGTAACTGCCCTGTATGTCTCTCATATCCTCTTGGCACTCAAGGCCATTGACCACAACTGTTTTTTGTTGTATGGAAGCAAAATTGCTTCTCATTGTCACTATTATTTTGGTCTGTTCATGCTTGAGGGACCAAGTGGAAAGTGAACTTTTACTTCTGTGTTTATTTTCATGTTAAACATCTGACAGCTTTCTTCCTCTTTGACAGTATAAAGCACATCCACTGGCCTTCCTCCATAAAGTTTTTGATGGTGTTTTTTGAGACACAGCACATAGAGACGCACAGAGATTTCTTTTTATATGTTGCATATATTGTGTTCTATTTAAGTATAACTTGACAGAGGTTTTCTGCTGAAATAACAGCTGACTTTTGCAGGGAAAGCTGGGAAAGATTTTTTTTCCCCCTTCTTTCTGAGAAATCCAATAGGTGGAAATCAGAACTAGGCAAGTTCAAACTAAAAGTCACGCAAATATTTTTAACAGGGGGACAGGTGATCATTGGGATAACAGACAAGGCTCTTGTAGATTCTGTCTCAATGTACAATAGCTACACTTGAATTATGAAGCATTTTGCATAACTTAATACATAAAATTTGTGACACGCAATCAATAACCTGATACTTATATTACATATGTCTTATTTTGCCATGTGTGACTGTTCCTCTCTATTTATGCTTATCATCCACCTGCTAAAAGGCATCAGATACTTTTTTTTGTAAATGCACTTTGCTACTCTACGCTCTCTCTTCCTAGAGATGTAATTTAGCCACTGTGTATGTTCTGCTACACCCATAATTTTTAAAAAATCACTTGTATTTATCGGATTGCAAGAGTCTTTTCTAAATCAACACAAAATGTTATCCTCTTCTTCAGTGATCTCAATTACACCACTAAATGCAGAATTGTTAAGTCATACCTTTAACTCACAAACTGCCTTACTTGTTCCCACAGACTTGTGACTCTTGCATACTACGCAGAGACCATCGTATAATCTACAATCTTCTGATTACTTTCCATTTTCTATTGGGAATTAGATTTTCCAACTTTTGCTCCTTGTATATTCAAGGCAGACACTTCTTTATGTAGACAGTAACTCAGTTTTCTATTTCCTTAATTTAGGTCTCCTGCAGTGAAGTACTGAAAGTTCATCCTGAATCTAACAAAAATTACTATTTTTCTTAAAGAAAAATATGTTTTAAAAAACCTCATTGTTCAGTTCAAAAAAGATGAAAAGGCCAGAAATCAAGTGTAAAGAAATATGTAAAGATGCAAGTCTTAGGGCTCAAAATATCGCTATTAAAAATAAGGATGTCAGTTAACTCAATGTCAAAGTTTGGAGGATGCTTAGGTGATGAATCTCAAATGATGGTATTTTTTCATAGGTCATATTCATATGTGAATTTCGGAAAATGCTTGAAAATAAGCTCTGTTTGCATTAACTCAATTATTTTAGAAGCTTCAGGCTTACCTTTCATTTTAGCTAGGTTCCACATGAGTTAAAGATTAGGGGCTGAATTAGTCTGTTTTATGGTGGGCTGGATGAACGAGTTGGTTGGTTCTTTGATTGCAAACTTTAGTTTTCCAAAATCAATCTACATTATTTACTTTTCAAAGATACCTGTTTTCTGCTGTTTGAAGGTTAAATGTCATGTCATGTCCTTGTGTTGCAGAGACCCTGCAACAGTAGCAATGACAGACATAATTTCTATCCCTATTCTTCTAACTCTTGAATCTAAGACTACTCCCATAAGTAGCCATATCACAAAGGTAAAAAAAAAAAAAAATGTTTAATGGCATGTACAAGACAAAGAACATCTCCAAATAATGTTAAATTGTTTGGTGATTGAAGTAGCCACTGAAGCCGAATAACAAAGTGGAAAGCATGAAAATAATAATGTGACGTATTCTACCCTTATTTCCTGGCCATGTCAGAGAAACGACACATGCAGGTGAGCTGGTCTTTAGGATACTTAGGTACTCTCAACTACATTTACACCCAAAGCTGCAATGAACATTTCCAACAACTATGAATATGCTATTAAAAATGAAACACAATAAATATTATCTAACAGAAGGAGGGAGAAATTTCTCTAGAATAGAAGGCAACAAAATGTCAGCTCTATTTGTACAAGAACTTTAATTTTCAGCTAAGCAATCCCATGTACTAGGAAAAGAAAATCTTTTCAATTTGGAGGACTTTCACAAATATTAATATATCACAGTTGCAATGGGATTCATTTGTGCTGTGGAATCCAAGAGGTCAGTACATCTGTAAAGACTTATAGTACTTAAGAGATGATCGTACAAGACATATGGTTTAATCATGATGTATTTAAGCCTTTTTTATCTGCTTAAGAATTCAATGTTTTTCTTTCTCTAATTTAAGAAACCATTTGCTATTCCTCTCAACAACCAAAAACGTATTAATACAGCAACCACAGTGTATTAAAAATGGACTGAGAAAAATCAAAATTATGTAACTCTAATTGATTACAGCTATGATTAAAATATAGATATAATGATTTCACTGTTAATCCTTATATGCTTGACATCACACTATAAATTGTTATATATGGGTGGATTTCCTATAGAATCTCATTTATAGCACAGTAAATCCTCAGAGGAAGGTAATGAAAATGCGGAAGGACCCTGTGATTTATATCTCAGCATTAATATGTTTATGTCACTAAAGCTATCTTCTAACAGCAGTTTATTTTGCTAAAACTATGTCCTCCCAATAATGGTCATAACCATTGTTTTATTTTTAGAATGCTAACACAGGCTTGTCCAGTGTTGCACGAACCATGGTGGAAAAAGCCTGCTAGGGTTTTAGGTATCTGCTTTTACCAACTTGCCCTGCATCATTCCTGGAATGCATATACACCCCCCATACTCATTGACGGCCAGCCATTGGTAAAAGAATGTGGTAATTGCAAATTGTAAAATTATTCCCTGTGCCAAAACTATGGGAAAATTTCTGCACAGAAGTATCTAATCCAGAGAGACTGTAGATGTGTGACATAGCTGCTACTCAAGGTGGGCTGCTTGTGGTATGATTTGGAACTGAATTCTCAAGTCTGTGAGTGCAGGTCAAGTGTACAGGCAGTTACATTAAACAGGCTATTGAACTGGAGCATGGCTAGAGCAGCCATAGGGTAATATGACTCTCTTCTGTAAACTCAGCCACCAAGTATCACCTTTCGGGAACGCTTGTCTTTTTTGTCTTCTCCTTGGTCTTATTAAGGTACTTAACAAAAACGAAGTATCCAAATACTTGTATGTCATCTATCTAGCAGTAGAACAGACTACAAAGAGCACAGCACAGGACATGAAATATGAAAGAATTCATTTTATCACCCACATAAGAGCTGGGAATATTAAAGGTTATTAGATAATTAAAAAAATTCCTAAAATTAAAAGTTATTAGACAGTCCTGTTAATAGATTATCTGATTATGGACTGAAAAAAAAAAAAAAAAAAGCAAGTTAAAAGTTAATTCAAGCGTATTAACTTGCACAGTCTTAAACATAGGGTTTAGTCTTTAATAATAACCAAGCCTGCAAACAAACCAAGGAAAAAAGATATAAGCTTGGTACAGAACACCCATATGTTAATTCATAATGTAGACAGGAAGCCGTAGTTTAATTTTAGCCTGTTCAGGCAGTTCCTCTCAAGTATGCTAGGATTTACTTTTATCCATTAACAGTATGATTTTTCATACAGTTCATTAACATATGTTGAAAACATATCCTTTTCTGAAGGAAGACAAGACCAACTATAATACA